>CAUYRH010017297.1:0-19114 GCA_963574655.1 Perodicticus potto
TCCCCTGGCTGCCCAGAACTGGGAGTGTCTCCTCAAAACATCCCCAGGGGTGCAGCTCTCCTGCTATTGTTCCTGGAGCTGGCTGCCGTTTTGTGCCTCAGGAGACCTTCCCCCCAGCCAGGTCTCCTCTCGGCTCACTCCCCTCTTACTACTCCCGAGCCGGAAAACCAGCACAGTTCAGCAACAGTCTGTGCCCATGCACACCCCTCAAGAAAATCTCCAAGAATCTGAACTCTGCAGGAAACAGGCCTCCAGACCTCGGGGTGAGAGTGGAGGGGAACACCAGGAACTCTGACTTGCAGGTAGAGAGTATATACAGTTTTATGCCTGGCTGGAGAGCGCCGCGGCACCCTAGAAGGGGAAGGAGGTTTGGTTTTTAGAAGGTCTCTCCCATAGGGTAGAATGGGAGGACGTTTGGACTCCGCTGGCTTGTTTGTATGGAGGTATGGTGTATACTGCGAACCTCCTTCATGGGGGAGGGGACTCCTGTCCACTTGGTGATGTGCTCTGTACCTTTTTGTTTGTGTCCTTGGGGTCTCAGGTCTCCCCAGCAGGGTTGATGTGCGCTCTTCGACCTTTTCTTTTGGCTCAGATCTGAACCATCGGCTTTCTTGCTGAGTTTCTGTCCTTTAACGCTCCTTTTGGACGGGAACCTCTGTGGAAAGCTGGCTACAGATCGCCATCTTGGCTCCTCCCTCCACCATTTCTAATTCTAATGAAATTATTCAAGAAAGTCATCAACTGGGGGAGTGTATATATATAATCAGTAAAGAAGGGAACTATCCAGACTAGAGTTTTCAAATGTGACTCTTCAAACTTGATGCAGGCCAGAAGCTTAGGGCCAAATCCACTCTCCAACATGGGGACTTGGGTGGGCGACTTGCTCATGTTAAGAGCCTGCAACTGAGCTCTTGGTAATCACAACTGCTTTAGTATTAAGTGAGGGTAGAAAAGAGGTGTTTAGAGGTTAAGGTTAAAAAAAATTGTCTTTAGCATATTATTAGAATGGATTGCACTGGGAGTTTAGGATTACTGGTGGGGCATTGCCCAGGATACAGGATGAGGTAGGGCAGATACGAGCGATACAGGTTCTTCTAACACTTAAAAGGCATCCTTGTCTTGTCTTATGTTTTATTTGTTTAAGGGGAACTTTTCCAGACACAACTGACAAATATCAAACTGGGAAGAAACAAGATTAAACTCAGCTTCTATAAGAGTTAGATATGAGCTAAGTGTGAGACAATAGAAAGCAAGAGGCCATCAATTGGTCAGCTAATGTAAGAACAAATGCCAAAACATCTGAGATGTCAATTTTGACAATGCTAGTTGTTAGCTTTATCTTTTAACCCTTTTCCATGCATACAATGCTGCAAGCATATCAGATGATTTATGGCTCCCCAGATTTACCTTGACAGTTCTCTATATTCAAAGTTAGGAATCAAAGGTATGAACCAAACCTACACAATCTTGCTCCATAATCTATACCCTTTACTACTATTCTATGCTTTGTAAAGACAACAGAAGTTCGACTTTGTACTCCAAATTTGCATTGAACATTTCCTATATTTCTTGATATTGTCTATTACTAGTGATTATTTCACTAAGAAAGTATAAGTATTTAAAGAATGATTAAAGCTTCAATTGGAATTAGTATCTTTATGTCTAATTTTCCATTGTTTTTGTAGGCATTGGTCAAATTAGGATAGGATCTTAAGGTAAATCAAACAAAGAGGGAATATAGGAAGATATAAAAGAATAACTGTTCCTTTCAAAGCCCTTTCTTCCTTTTCCTTGTGCCATAGTCCATATTCTTTTAGATCATAGCCACATACATACTTGGCTGAATTAGCACACATCTGATTTATGCAGAATGCCCTAACATTGCATATGTCAATAAACCTTCAGAACACTGTCAACAGAAATAACATCCCTTTTACAAATGTATATTCTAAGAAAAGCTTTAAAGTTTTAGAAAACACTCATGTTATTCCATTCCAGTGGCTGGTCTTTCTATGCTATAAAACAGTATGGTACTATGGTAGTGGATTTATAGAGCCAGGAAAGAATAACAATCTCTTGTATATGTGATTATATTTGTGTCTGTGGTTTTCCCTTGGAAACAGATAATTTGAGACCTCATTAATCATGTCTCAAACATAAAAAATTTCACACATCTTTGAAACAGCATTTTCACTGTGTTAACAAGAGTATTTCAAGAAAAGCACTCAAAGAAAACCATTTTTTCCAGCCAGAAAATGGAAGAGTTAGACGAGTGAAGTGGTACCTTTTGGGTAACGCTGGCAATGCCAAGAGGTTCAATGATTTATGACTATGACCAATCTTGCCAAAGCAAAGTTAAAGGGGACTCACTCACAGGGATGCCCTACAAAGCAACTAAATAACTTATTTGAATAACAGATACAATTTTGGATTTTTTTTTTTTTTTTTTTGAGACAGCGTCTTACTCTGTTGCTCCAGACTACAGTGCCTTGGCATCACACTAGCTCACAGCAACCACAATACTGGGTTCAAGTGATCCTCCTGCCTCAGCCTCAAGAGTAGCTAGACTACAGGGACCTGCTGCAGAGCCCAGCTAATTTTTCTGTTTTCAGAAGAGAAAGGATCTCATTCTCACTCAGGCTAGTCTTAAACTCCTGAACTCAAGGGATTCTCCCACCTTGGTCTCCCAGAGTGCTAGGACTATAGGTGTAAGCCACTGCACCTGGCCCAATTTTGGATTCTAGAGCAAGGGAAATACCAAGACCTTTGAATTGCAGCCCATGTATACTTGATCTTAGTCAAAAGGCTGAGAAGTAATTGATTGTAGCCCATCTACATCCCAATATTTTATATAAGCAGATGAGATGATCACCTAATATATGTTTTTCTTGGCATTCACTGTTTTCTTTTTTATCTCAATTTGTGGTGCCAGCAAGCTTTTAATGTTTCGAGAATATGAATGCAAAATAGTTATTTTCATCAATTTAGTTCTACTATGAAATTTTAAAGTTTTCATGCTTTTTGAAAGAGCACCTTCATTAAAATACGGAACAAATATCTTCATGAGCAATCATTAAGATGCTTAAAATAGTGTCATGAGATACAAGCCTAAGCAAACAGTCTTAAATTTTCTGATGATAAGCACAACCTCTCAAGTGTTGGGCCACTGCCCTGTTTAACTTAATCAACAAAAAAGTAATGAATTCCTTTTATCCTTGTGTTAGTGGATAGCACAACTGCCAACAGTGTCTCATTCATTCATTTACTGTCTGATACACTGTACAAATATGTGTTGAACTCTACTCTGTGCCAGATACTGCTGTTGAGAGCTCAGAGGATATGGTGTAAACAAGATGAAGTCTTGGCCCTCATGGAGCTCACAATTTAGAAGGGTAGACATAGAGCTAAATGAATAAACATATACATATACTATGATAGAAAGTGGGTGAGGGCCAGATCATGAAGGGCCTTGGTACTCAGTAGGTGGGCTGGAGACTAGAAGCATCAGCATCACCCAGGAGCACTGTATTTACTTATTTTTTATTAAGTCACTTGTACATAGATCATATATACGTTTATGCCAGTATGGGATTTAATGTGTTGATTATTTGTACAAATTGGAATGCTTACATCCTACTAATCAACATAGCCTTCACTTCATTTACCCAATTACAGTGTTAAGACATTTATGTTCTACACCTGATAGATCCAACTTGTACTTGCAATATGCTCCTTAGGTGTAGTCCCGCTACTAACCCTTCTTCTATTGACCCACCTCCTTCCTTTTCCCTCTCCCTCCCCTTCCTTCCTTCATCCTAGGCTATAGTTGTGTTACATTTTTCATATACAAGTGTGAGTGATTATAAATTGGTTTCACAGTAGTACTGAGTACATTGGATATTTTTTTCCATTCCTGAGATACTTTACGAAGAAGAATATTTTCCATCTCCATCCATGTAAACATAAAAGAGGTAAAGTCTCCATTTTTTTTAATGCTGCATAGCAGGAACACTTTAAAAGTGCAAAATCTCAGGCCCGGGTCCAGACCTACTGAATCAGTATCTGCACTTTAACAAGTTTTCTAGGAGATTCTTAATTGTGAAGCTGGAGAAATGCTGATGTTGAGCAGTCATTCCCAGCCTGGCTATGTATTAGAATCACCGGGGAAGAAGTTAAAACTAACTTCTAACTGGTGCCACTTCCGGAGATTTGGGTTTTTTTTTGCAGTTTTGGCCGGGGCTGGGTTTGACCCCGCCACCTCTGACATATGGATCCAGCGCCCTCCTCCTTTGAGTCACAGGCGCCACCCCCAGAGATTCTGCTTAAGTGCTCTGGTGAAGATGGAATGTTTCAGTCTCCCAGCACATCCTCGTATGCAAGTTTGAAGACCACTAAAGTACGCTGCATTCTGGGGGTGATGGGAAGCCCCAAGAGAATGGAGATCAGGGGAGTGATTAACTGATTCACATAGAGGAAAAAGTCTTAACCTCAGTTGAGCACAGAGGGCTAGACCTTCTACCTCTGTGTTTGGCAGAGTGACAGCCATCTGTGTAAGATGGGGACCAGCATGTAATATGGCTGCCACATTGGGGCACAAAAGTCAAACCTAATACACTTTCCTCATTCATAGGCAGGAAATAATGCTGTATTCAGGGAAGAAATCGCAAAGCCATTCATATGAAAGCCAAGATCAAAATCAGATGCAGACACTGTAATTACTTACCTGGGGTCCTTTAATTCCTAGGCCTCCTTTTTCTCCTTTCATGCCAACCTCTCCTCTTGGGCCCTAAGTATATAGAATTAAAGTATTATTTTCTCCCTAAAAGAGAACACTTGAACACTAACTTAAATATTGAAAGTGTAAATATTAAGTGAGTAAGATGGACAGATATTGGAAACAGAGCTCCAACCACGTCTTTGCTTCTGTCCTGGTCAAACCCTCCCTCATCCATGCGGGAATCTGAATCTCCAGTGTGAAATTTAGGTGCTCAAGCATTTATAGCCAAAGAAACTGGAGCTTGGAAAAATACTGAGCATTTGAACCTTTCCGTGCTTCTAATTATCTGAAGCAGATTCATACTCTTAATCCCTGCATTTCCTATTCCTTAATTGCAGAAATCTAAAATCAAAACATTCAAATGGGTTTTCTATTCAATAATCACACTGAAGGTAATAAACAAGATGTAGCACATGGTAGGTTGAAATTTGGATATTTCTACTTCTAGCATATTATATTGTCTATAAGCTAGGGTTTCCATATTTAGAAAAACATTCATGCTGTGTTTGGTTTTTCCATCTCCTTTTAAATTATGTGACAAAAAAAAAAGCAAGGGTCTATGAAATAGAAGAAGCGATGCTTAGTGTGAAATAAAGGCAGTCAATGTGCTGAAATGTTTCCCCATAACCCCAGTGCCAACTATTTCACATTTTCAGGTAAGAAAAGTGAGCTTTCCTTAGCTGGAGAGTAATAACGAAGAAAAGCAATTGATCTAGAAAGAGATACAGGCCTGACAGGAAGGCTGTTTACTGCCCTGAAATCTTGGCAAAATGTGGACAATGTTTCTCTTCTGATGTTTAAGGATATTTTGCCCAACTACCACGCACCAAGCTGCTAACATATAATACTTCCATTTTCTTAAACTGTGTAGATTAAAACCTTGAACAATAATGGGACCATTGATTATCCTACATTTCCCAAATAGTATATCTATTTCTCAAGTTTCCAAAACTAAGTTTGAAATATGCAGTAGAGCCAAAACTTTCCAACGTTTTTGTGGTCAGCCTTCCTTTCCCTTCTCATATTACTTTAGGCTATGGTTTGCCCTCCCTGGCACATGCTTCCTTTCCCTTCATGTGATCAGTGCAAAGAGCCAGTTATGATCTGTTCTTTTCAAAGGAAAACATCCTGGACGCAGCTCCCTGGAGAAGAGAGCTGGAAAGGACAGGCTGAATGTCACACTGTGGATCACCCTGCTGAAGACTTCAGTGACTTTCGAGCAATTCTTTCCTAAGAGTAGAGCCAATTTTTCTACAACACGGGCTTCCAGATATGTAACACTGAGCTATTGCTGTGTTTAGCTATTGCTAAATTGACCACAATTCCCAGATTTGAGGCTCAACATTTTCCCTGGCTCAAGGTCTCCCTGGAATGGCCTACTTACCTTGAACCCAACTCACAGGGCCCACTGCCCAGGACACTCATTCTTACCTCTTGACTGGGACAAAACTTAGACAAAGCAGACCAAGTGCTGCATAAGGCTAGACCATGTTGCTTCCTTACTTTACTACCCTATAAACTTTAAATATCTGACATTCAGTAAGAGGAACTTGTGGGTTTCCATGAAGGCTTCAGATTCTCCCACTCCCAGATTCTTCTTTATGTTCTCACACCCTCATTGGTCTTGATATGTACCTGAGGGCCCTTAAGTCCCGGTGAACCTTCAAGTCCATCTGGGCCTGGAATGCCTGTTCTTCCCTGTGGTGAGAAAGAATCAACCTGTTAATTCTGATTTTTTAATAATTTTGTATCTTATGTGGAGAGTTATATTTTTTTAGACAGAATGATAATGTAGGATTTTTGCAAAAAATGTGAAAAATAAAGGCAAATACAAAATCTGTAATCTCATTAAGCAGAGATAACCCCAGCTAGTTTGTTGATCTATTTCCTCCCAGTCTTTTTGTATATGCATGTATGCATAGGCACACACATGCGTGCACACTCTCCTTTTCTTTTGCTATAAAACTTGTCACTTTGTAAGAAACAGGGTCCCAGTAGCCTGATCACAATTCACTGTAACCTAATTTCTGTGCTGAAGCGATCCTTTTGCCTCAGTCTCCTGAGTAGCTGGCTCTACAGGTGTGCTCTTTGACACCCAGCTACTGTTTTGCTGTTTGTAAGCACAGGGTTTTGCTATGCTGCTGCCAAGGCTGGTCTTGAACTCCTTGACTCAAGTGATCCTCCCACCACAGCCTCCAAATGTGCTGGGATTATAGGCTTCAGCCATCATGCCTGGCTTCTATATAATTTGTATTATCTCTAACTTGGATATGTGGCCTGAAAACTCAAAATGTACTTCACAGTTTCTTTAGACATCTCCAGGCATCTTACTATATTTACACAAAAATAAGTTAAATCTCTAGAGATCATCTTATTATATTTACACTAAAATAAGTTAAATATCTAGAGATCAAAAGTTGAACATTCTGTTTACATTGTCCTTGGATTCTGCCACAATAAGAATCCCCAAAACAGTAAGAAAGAGTTGAAGTTTAATTTAGGCAACTATTAAAATAGCCTAAGTTTATGCCTCGGTTGTTACATAGCTGAATATGATTACATGCTCTTTACTAATACCTTTTCATAGAACTCAGAAAGAAGAAATTTCTTAAAATCTTTGTCTCCAATAATTACTGTTATTGTTGGTTGTCAGTTGTTACATAGCTGAATGTGATTACATATTCTTTACTAATACCTTTTTATAGAACTCAGAAAGAAGAAAGTTCTTAAAATTTTTGTCTCTAATCTCATTTCATTTTAGCACGCCATTTTTCTGCATTGGTTCTCCTTTTTGTTGAAGTCTAATCTTGAAGTGTGCAATAGGCTGAATGTGTGTTTCTTCAAAATTAATGTTGAAACTTAATTCCCCATGCAATATTTTTAAGGGATGGGCACTTTGGGAGGGGATTAGTGCCTTTATAGAGAAGCTCAAGGAAACATTTGGCCCCTTCCACCATGCATGGGTGTAGTAAGGCAGCACCATTTCTGAGCAGCGTCTCACCAGATGCTGAATCTGTTGATGCCCTAATCTTGGATTTCCCAGCCTATAAAACTGTAGGATATACAATCTTGTTGTTTATAAGTTAACCCGTTTGAGGTGTTTTGTTTTATTAGCAGGACTGGGCCAAGACAGAGAGAGAGAGTGGGAGGGTGTGGGTATGGGGGATGGGGTGATGTCTGTGGATGATAAGTTCTCTGAGTCTAAAAGGGTCTACATAGTTTATTGAGGTATATAATTCCAAGCTAACAGTTATTTTTCCTCTGTACTTTCAAGATACTACTCTGTTCTCTGGTATATATTATTGTTGAACAGAAGTCTGCTGAAATCTAATTTGTCATTCTTTTCATGAGGAAAACTGGTAATATTTGAGATGCTTTCTATCTTTAACATTATGGAATTTCACCATGTGCCATTGAGAATGGACCAATTATTTATCCTCAATGTATTTTTAACATGAGGATGTGTATTTTATGAAATTTTAAGTCATAACTGCTTTTTCATGGAACATGTACAATGTATCATGAACATGTGCAAAGCAGGCTGAACGTGGTTGTTGGTTTAACCAAATACTCAGAATATCCAATTTGCATTAAAGTTTTATTGTATTCTCCTAGTTTATATTCTGGTTTAATGGTAGGTAAGGTTTCAAAGTTAATGGAACAAAAACCTAAAAGAAAGGTCACTCAACTTCTAAACACGGATCAAAAATGTTCTCACATAGTAAGGAGAAAGTCTCTTGAATGTTATCACAATCAGGTTGATAAAAATATCTCCGATTGTATCTGAAGCCCGCACACTGTACCCCATGATTGAATTATTGTACACAGTGATAATTAAAAAAAAAAGAAAGGTCACTCACTAAAGAAAGGTTACAAACTCTAGAGTTTGTACTTAAAATATAAACAAAGTTGAATTTAATAATAATTGGGGTAAGTACTGTCTCTGGTCATTAATTTTTATAGTTTTTGATTTAGGTTTCACTTTCTTCTATGATCTGAATTCTTGATGTTACAGTCTAATTTTTAAAAATATTTTATTCCATAATAAATATAATCAAAAAGCAACATAAGTTTAAACTTGGGGGAGACTTGACAGCACCTTTATTCAGGCTCCTTGATTGAACATGGAATACTTATCATTTGGAGTTTAGGAAAAAGTCACCATACCTGTGGACCTGTATGTCCCCTTCGGCCATGAGCAGCCTAATATAGAAGGAAAAGGTGGACAGCATTACTTCAAAAATACTTTTTATATTTGATTTAAAGTGATAATGGATACCTTAAGGTACTGAGCTATTAAGTTACCATATAGTGCTTAAAATATTCAATTATTCACAGTACTATGAAAGCAAAATGTTGCCAACTCTGAGTTTTTATTCCAGGGCAATTCAATATTTGTCTCCTTGAAATAATAGGCAATTGAAATAATAGTCGATTGAAATTTACAGATACTTATGTGAACAGATGGTAGTCAATAATTCATTCTTCACTAAACTTTTACTAGAGCTGTTTACAAGCTGCAAAATTGATTGATTTGAACTTTGTTTGTTTTCATTTTCCCTAAGAACTACCACAGAAGCCAGAAATCAGAAGTGGACTAGCCAAAAGGCAAGAGGCCAGAGGTAAAACTGGGAGAACAACTCCAGAAACCTTATTAAGTTCAGAAATTAAAGATAGCCAAACTAATTTTATTTTTAAAAAGCCAAGTAATGTACATATCCATCAGAAATAAAAGAATTATCTCAAGCATTCTGAAGTTACTCAATTCAGTATCCTAATAAAACATTCAATCAGAACAACGGTGTTACACAGTCCAGTGGATTTTTCTGCTACGCTCAAATGTTAGTGTAGCTCTAGGTATATTCCGGATCAATGTTTCACAGATCTGGGAATCAAAAGACAAAGGCATTTCATTGTCTAATTTAGGATCAGTCAGTAGGTTATAGAAAGACTAAAACTCAGGATTTGCAAAACGCAATAAAATAAGACAACATTGTCTTAGGGAAATTTAGGTGTTCTGAGAGGCCAGTATTATAAACTTTAAATTCTGCTAATCATATTTCATTCAAAACCTATTGCTATGTAGGAAACAAATTATATATTTGGGGAAATGGTTAGAGGCCTATTTCTTTGAAATACTGATGAGTCATCTTGAGATGAAAGTCTAATTCCTACATCAGAAGGAGAAAAGGATGTTGTTTCTACTCTAGCAAAAGGGTTTGTCTGTTCTGATTCAATTCACTTCAATTTTAGTCAGAAAAATATTGACCAAAAAATATCTACCCACAGATCATACTGAATAGGAACCATGGCAACATAAAGATCACACACATATACACACAGAGTCTTTGACCCTTTGACTAAGGGGATCCTCATTTTTTCTATATTGGAGAGGATATAAATACTGTAAGTATTTATAAGGCAGAGTATAGAAAATGCAATAAGAAACAAGGAAGACAGAGATATGAGTTTTAAAGAAAGCAATCATATCCAGTTGGTCAAATCAGGAATCTACTTGGAGGAATCTACTTCCTCTTGGAGGAAGAGGTCTTTGAAATGGATTTCAAAGAATGAGTAGGGGTCTTACAGGCAGAGGATATATAAAGTTTCTCCTACAGAGGGTACACCTTAGTAATAAAGTAGAGACAGGAAAATAGAAAGTGTATTTGGTAGTAGCAATAAGACCATCTGTACCAGAAGTATGAGACGAGAGGGAAAGTAGCAGGGTTACTAGGCTGACAACAGTGGGCTGTAGGGTCCCTACAATAGTTAGCAGAAGCCATTTGGGTTCTTGGAGTAGGAAATATACATGGTCAGGCCCTGGCTGTAGGTGGATATATCTGTTTATAGGAGGAAAAACTGAATAGAACTTTATATTCAGACAAAACAAAGATAGGATTTAAAGAAGGTGGAACAGACTTCCACATTCAAAAATATTTCTCTGGTTTGCTCTCAAAATGTTTGAAACATCGTCAATAAACATTGACTCTTTTGTGTCCTCAGACTTGATTTGGAAAGGGTTTGATGAAAATGAATTCTTGCAACACATATTAATTATGTTTCCTTGGAGAGGCTGGGCTGGATGGTGGTGAGCAAAACTCAACTCCTATCCTTGCTCAGGAGTTTATGAATCTAATGGATGAGACATTTTAATCCGCCTTTTATGCAAATAATAGAAGCATCTTCAGAAGCAGTCACCTAGCACTTTCGTGATCAGCTACTTGGGATTTAAAGCTCCAAATGAAAGTCATGGAAGCAAGACCTTGGGGAAGTGTGAAAGACAGAAAGAAAACAAGGAAATATGGGACATGATTTTAAAATTTTGCTTAAAATTTTTAAGTGTTTCATATGGAAAGGATGAAATCCCAAAATGTATTAATGGCTTCCCAGTGACTTGAGAAGTCTGATAATACAATTAGATGACTGACTTATCTTTAAAGAGAATGTGAATGAGCACATCAAGGAAGAAAATATACCCATATAGAGCCAACAGGAAGGTGGCCCAAACAGGATACTTGACCCCAGAGCCTGGCTTAGTGGTTGTTTACCAGGGCACTCAATTTCTTGGATAGGTACGGATTGATTTGGGACCGAATCACCATGAAGAAAGTAGGATATTCTTAATGACAAAACATCATATTAACACTGAGTCTTAATGGCAAGCAATCCCAAAGATGCATGATGGTCCTAGAGCACGGCAGGAGGCCTCTGAAGTAGTGCCAAGAGGGAGGAAAATGGCAAAGCATAACTAACACCCCCTGGACTAAATCGGAATGGAGGCTATGCTTTGGTGTGAGGCTACAGTTACTTCTCATTAACCCTGGCATAAGAATATATTTTAATTTCAGCAAAGTTTCGTTCAGAAAGAGCCAACCTACCCTATGTCCCCCCAGCACTGCTGGTTTCCAGCCCTGATCCCTCTCCTTTCCTCCCTCTTCCCCAATCCATTTTAGTTTCCTGGAATGACTCTGACAACAGCTTACTGATCCCACAGGTCCGGCCCCCTCCACAGCAGTGGCTCTGAACAGGAGAGGGGGTTCAGCAGCCCCTTCCCCAGAAAACATTTGGCAATGCCTGCAGACATTTTTCATTGCCACAAGTTGACAGTGCTACTGGCACCCAGTGGGTAGAAGCCAGGGGTGATGTAAACATCTTATAATGCACAAGACAGCCTCCCATAGCAAAGCCTCCCAATGCCAATGGTGCTGAGGACAAGACATCATGCTCTACAACATGATTCTAAGTTCCTTGAGAGGAAAGATTATGTCTTTTTTGAGTTTGTAACTCCAGTAGTTAGTAGAGTATCTGGTACATTATAGGTGCTCAATTAATGTCTGTTGAATACATCAAGGTCAGATGTGGTCAACTGCTCTTCACCTCCTGGCATGCCGCATCCTACCACACCTGTCTTCCAACCACTTATCCATTCAGTAGAACCTAAGTGCACTTCCTTGCTTGTTTGTCTCCATTTTAGAGACAAATGGAGACAAAATATGTACAGATTTCCCTTCCTTCTCAAAAAATAATGACTTTATTGTAAGAATGATACATGCTGATATTCTAATATTTGAATGCAGAAAATATCCAGAATAAAAATATAGAAATCACTCCAAATCCTACATCTAGAAATAACTACCATTAAAATTTTTTTTTTATTGTTGGGGATTCATTGAGGGTACAAGAAACCAGGTTACACTGATTGCATTTGTTAGGTAAAGTCCCTCTTACAATTGTGTCTTGCCCCCAAAAGGTGTGTCACACACCAAGACCCCACCTCCCTCCTTCCCTCTCTCTGCTCTTCCTTTCTTCCACCCTTCCCTCCTTCTTTCTTTCTCTTCTCTTCTCTTCCCTTCCCCCACCCTAACTGTGTCATTAAATGTCATTAATTGTCCTCATATCAAAATTGAATACATAGGATTCATGCTTCTCCATTCTTTTGATGCTTTACTAAGAACAATGTGTTCCACTTCCATCCAGGTTAATACAAAGGCTGTAAAGTCTCCTTTTTTTTTTTTGGCTGGGGCTGGGTTTGAACCCACCAACTCCGGCATATGGGACTGGTGTCCTACTCCTTTGAGCCACAGGCACCACCCAGGTCTCCATTTTTTTAGTGGCTGAAGAGTATTCTATGGTGTACATATGGCACAGCTTGTTAATCCATTCCTGGGTTGGTGGGCATTTAGGCTGTTACCACATTTTGGCGATTGTAAATTGAGCTGCAATAAACAGTCTAGTGCAAGTGTCCTTATGATAAAAGGATTTTTTTCTTTCTGGGTAGATGCCCAGTAATGGGATTGCAGGATCAAATGGGAAGTATAACTTGGGTTCTCCATTCTTCCTTCCAAAAGGTTTGTATTAGTTTGCAGTCCCATAAGCAGTGTAAAAGTGTTCCCTTCTCTCCACATTCATGCCAGCATCTCCAGTTTTGAGATTTTGTGATGTGGGCAATTCTCACTGGGGTTAGATGGTATTTCGGGGGGGGGGGGTTGATTTGTGTTTCTCTAATAATTAGGAATGATGACCATTTCTTCATGTTTGTTAGCCATTCGTCTGTCTTCTTTACAGAAGGTTCTATTCATGTCTTTTGCCCATTGGGATATGGGATTCAAGCTTTTGTCTGATTCAAAATATGCAAATATCCTTTCCCATTGTGTAGGTTGTCTATTTGCTTTGGTTGTTGTCTCCTTAACTGTACAGAAGCTTTTCAGTTTAATTAACTCCCATTTGTTTATTTTTGTTGTTGTTGCACTTGCCACGGCAGTCTTCTTCATTAAATCTTTTCCCAGGCCGATATCTTCCAGTGTTTTTCCTATGCTTTCTTTGAGGATTTTTATCATTTCATGCTTTAAATTTAAGTCCTTTATCCATCTTGAATCAATTTTTGTGAGTGGAGAAAAGTGTGGTTCCAGTTACAGTCTTTTACAGTGGATATCCAGTTTTCCCAGCACCATTTATTGAATAGGGAGTCTTTCCCCTTGTGTATGTTGTTGTTTGGTTTATCAAAAATTAGGTGGTTGCAAGATGTTAGTTGCATTTCCTGGTTTTCTATTCAATTCCAAATGTCTATGTCTCTATTTTTGTGCCAGTACCATGCTGTCTTGTCCACTATGACCTTGTAGTACAGCCTAAAATCTGTTATGCTGATGCCCCCAGCTTTGATTTTATTACTAAGAACTACCTTAGCTATATGGGTTTTTTTCCTGGTTCCACACAAAATGCAGAATCATATTTTCCAAGTCTTGAAAGTATGATGTTGGTCTTTTAAAAGGGATGGCACTGAATGGGGAGATTGCTTAGGGAAGTATTGACATTTTAACAAGGTGAAATAACTATCATTAACATTTGTTAATCGTGACTTCTGATATCCTTTTATGCATTCTTAAAGACAGAATTCTAAATAGTGGTGTTGTTGATTAAAAAGAGATCATGTTATTCAAGCCATTTTAAAATTAAAATATTACATATACTTTTACCTGAATAAAAAAGTAAAAATAAAACACAATTAGAAATGGTAGATGGTAATAGACTTTACATCTCGACATTTTTTTTCCTTGCATTGTACCTCAAGTACTACCAGCTTGCTTTCTTTCCCTTCTATTGTCTTGTCAATTCCTTAAACTTTAAAAAAGAACAATGATGTTTTCTTTGACACTTTGAAAAATTATTTGCCAGAATTCAAATACTTTCTTGAATAATTTCTCTTCTAGTGAGGGTTTACTTGCCCCTTGCTCATGGTTTTTCTTTCTCTTGCAATTTCTATACATAGGTCCTGATTAATAATCTAATTAATAATGAAGATTATTAATATTTATGATCATTAACCATGTTTGAATAGACCCACCTGTTTATTGTAGAACTAATGGAGAGGTGTAGCTGGAGGTAGGCTGGAAGTTTTGACATATATATGTTATCTCAAACAAGTGGATTATTTCTTTTACCTTTGAGGCGTATCTTCACTTTTAATGTAAGAGATTCAAGGAACTCACACAAAGTCCCTTAAGTCATAATTTCTCTCTGTGTTGTGATAGTCATTTTTGCTTCCCTCATTATTTGCAGCCTCCGTGGCCTTGGTTGTTAATTATAGATAATAAAAATGGAATCTTTTTTTAGTTTCTCAGTCATTCTACCTCCCCTATTGAGCTGTGTTTCAACAGGCATTTTCTTTGTTCCTCTCAAAATTTACAGAGCCCCTGGATTTTTGTTTAGCAACTCTTTCTTTTTTTTTAATTTTTATTAAATCATAATTGTGTAAATTAGTGCAATCATGGGGCACAATGTGCTGACTTCATATACAATCTGAAATATTTTCATTGAACTATTTAACATAGCTTTCATGGCACTTTCTTAATCACTATATGTAGAGGGGGAGGAGCCAAGATGGTGGTCTGTAGCCAGCTTTCTGCAGAGGCTCCTGTCCAGAAGGAGAGTTAAAGGACAGAAATTCAGCAAGAAAGCCGATGGTTTGGATCTGAGCCAAAAGAGAAGTTCGAAGAATGCACATCAACCCTGCTGGGGTGACCTGCGACCCCAAGGGTACAAACAAAAGGTACAGAACACATCACCAAGGGGACAGGAGTCCCTTCCGCCATGAGAACAGTTCGCAATACCATACCTCCATACAAACAAGCGAGCAGAGTTCAGATGTCCTCCCACTCTACCCCACAGGAGAGACCCACTAAAAACTAGGGGTACCCTAGGGTAAACCCTCCTAGGGTCATGGCACTCTCCTGCCAGGCATAAAACTGTATATATTCTCTACCTGCAAGTTTGAACTTCCAGCACTCCCCTCCACTCTCATCCCGAGGTCTGGAGGTCTGTCCCCCACGGAGTCCAGATTCTTGGACATTTGCTTGAGGGTTGTGGATGGGGTGTGGACTGTTGCTGATCTGTGCTGATTTTCTGGCTTGGGAGTGGTGAGAGGAAAGTGAGCCAAAAGATCTGTGCTGATTTTCTGGCTTGGGAGTGGTGAGAGGAAAGTGAGCCAAGAAGAGGCCAAGCTGGAGAGGCGGTCCCCTGAGGCACGGAGCAGCAGCTGCAGCAGTGGGAGCAATGGCAGTGGGGCTTGCACCCCTGGGGATGTTTTGAGGAGACACTCCCAGTCTCTCTGGGCAGCCAGGGGAAGCCGGGCGGCTTCTTCTGTGGCAGCCACTGGCAGAGCAGTCCTGTGGCAGAGGCGCAGGCCCAGGGAGTGAAGGGTATGCCTGAGGTGGTACCGGCTGGGGCAGAGTGTGGGGATTAGAATACACGTGCTAAGAAAGCTGATTCCCAGGGTGGACACTGCTTTACTCAGCTTCAGACGCACCTGGCCCTCAGGGGATGAAAGCTGAGACAAAGGGCTGGAACTCACAGACTGAGTCAGACCTATTTGCAGCCCAACATCTGATCCACAGAGGAAAAATTTTGAGAACTTGCTCTGTTATATCAGCAACATTAATCAGGGACAGGGCTGGAACTGAGTGAATCGCTGCAGCCCCTATCAAGTACCCAGGTTGTCTGGCCTCACCTCCCACTGCCAAACAGTGACAGAGACTGGTGGACTGGCCAAGGAGCCATGGCAGGCACAAACCTGTGGAGCACCTGCTCAGTTGGGGGAACTGGATCACAGCTCTGCGGGGTTACCAGAGACTGAATGTGACAGAGGGGCAAGGTGGGGAAGGAGGCATCAACCTTCCCAGACTAATTTACTTGCTGGGGGGGCCCTCCTGAGCTCACAGAGCACCAGAGTGAGTTATACTAGAGCTACCAGCAGACTCCTGCTATCTAGTTTCCAGAGACTTTTCAACTCTTTTATTTGAGGCCAGTGCTGGCTAGAACAATTGACTGGGACCTCTTCAACTGGTCAATCACCCGAGGACTTTCCAAAGTGGTACCCTGGGTGTGTGGTAGTGGGAAGGTTTGATTTTCCTTTTTCAATTGTTGCCTGTGGGGGGTGCAGTGACCTAACTGCTGGTATTTCTCCACAGCTCAGACTTCAACACAGAGGAACTGATTCTATAGGGTAAGATAGAGAGCAGCTGAAAATAAGACAGAGCCACTTAACCCCACCACACCAAGAAGGTCCCCAGTTTTGCAGGCAGTAGCACTGTATGGGTCCTTGGCAAAACTCTAGGGGAAAAGGGACAGACACCAGTCCCAGCTTTCAACAAAGGACTGGTCAATCACCACTCTCCCAGGACCCCCAACCCAACTTATCCTTACCTACTCATCCAGCCAAGAGGTGAAAAATAATCATGGGGCAGAATCAGTGGAAAAGATCTGGAAACATGAACAACCAGAGTAGATCAACCCCCCAAGAAACAATTTGGCAGACACAAATGACGATCCTATGCATAAACAGATGGGTGAGATGTCAGAAAATGAATTCAGAATTTGGATTGCAAACAAGATCAATAAAATAGAGGAAAAGTTGGAATTAGAAAGCATTTCAAAAATTGTCTCAAGAAGTCAAGGAATTCAAAGACCAAATGACCAAAGATTTTGACACACTGAGACAAGAAGTTGCAGTGCTTAAAGTTCTGAGAAACATAGTAGACTCCCTCAGTAACAGAATGGAGCAAGCAGATGAAAGGATTTCTGACATCGAAGACAAAGCTTTCAAATGCTCCCAAACCTACAAAGAGAAAGAGAAATGGAAGGCAAAAGTGGATCATTCTCTCAGACAGCTCTAGGATAACTTGAAGAAAACTAATATTCACCTTATAGGGATACCTGAAAACAATGAAGTGGCATTACAAGGCACAGAGTCTCTCCTTTCTGAGATTATGAAAGAGAACTTCCCAGACATGCCAAGAGATTCTGAAATTCAGATAGCAGACAGTTTCAGAACCCCAGCATGACTTAACCCGAATAAGACATTCCCCAGCCACATCATAATTAACTTAGCTAAAGTTAATATGAAAGAGAAAATTCTGAAAGCAATTGGACGCAAGAAATCCATAACATACAAGGGAAGGATATGAGAATAACTGCAGATCTCTCTAAGCAAACCTTTCAAGTTAGAGGAGAATGGTCATCGACTTTTAATCTACTAAAACAAAAGAACTTGCAACCCAGGATCCTGTATCCAGCTAAACTGAGTTTCATTTATGATGGAGAAATTAAATACTTTAACGACATCCACATGTTGAAGAAATTAGCTATAACTATATCAGCTATCCAGGATATTCTCAGACCTATCCTCCATAATGACCAGCATAATCCTCCACCATAAAAGTTTTCTCACCCAGAAACTTCTTGCCAAATTCCACTTACACAGTGATGAAAGGATTAAAAATGTCCACTAGAATTTGGAAAGATTTATCAATATTTTCAATCAATGTGAATGGTTTAAATTGTCCTCTAAAGAGGCATAGGTTGGCTGAATGGATACAAAAACTCAGGCCAGATATCTGCTGCATACAAGAATCTCATCTTACCTAAAAGATAAATACAGACTCAAGGTGAAGGGATGGTCATCAATATTCCAGGCAAATGGAAAACAGAAAAAAGCAGGTGTTGCAATCTTATTCACAGATACAATAGGCTTTAAACCAACCAAAATAAGGAAGGATAAAGACGGTCATTTCATACTTGTTAACGGTAATACACAATATGATGAGATTTCAATTATTTATATTTATGCAACCAACCAGAATGTGCCTTAATTTATAAGAAAAACTCTAATAGACACGAGTAACTTGATTTCCTCCAGCTCCATAGTATTTGGAGATTTTAATACTCCTTTAGCAGGGTTGGATAGATCCTCCAATAAGAAGCTAAGTAAGGAAATTTTAGATTTAAACTTAACCATTCAACATCTGGATTTAGCAGACATCTACAGAACATTTCATCCTAATAAAATTGAATACACATTCTTCTCATCAGAGAAGAATGGAACATACTTCAAAACTGATCACATCTTAGGTCACCAGTCTAACCTCAGCAAATTTAAAAGAATAGAAATTATTCCTTGCATCTTCTCGAACCACCATGGAAAAACAGTTGAACTCAACAATAACAGGAATCTGCATACTCAAACAAAAACATGGAAGCTAAATAACCTTATGTTGAATGATAGATGAGTCATAGATGAGAGTAAGAAGGAAATTGCCAAATTTTCGAAACAAAATGACAATGAAGACAAGAATTATCAGAACCTCTGGGACACTGCAAAGGCAGTCTGAAGAGGGAAATTTATAGCACTGCAAGCCTTCCTCAAGAGAACGGAAAGAGAGGAAGTTAACAACTTAATGAGACACCTCAAGCAACTGGAAAAGGAAGAACATTCCAACCCCAAACCCAGCAGAAGAAAAGAAATAACCAAAATCAGGGCAGAATTAAATGAAATTGAAAACAAAA
>CAUYRH010017298.1:0-40972 GCA_963574655.1 Perodicticus potto
ACTTAGCAATTATGAATTGGGCTGCAATAAACAATCTGGTACAGATATCTTTGTTGTAATGTGATTTTTGGTCATCTGGGTATATACCAAGTAAGGGAATTATAGGGTCAAATGGCAAGTCTATTTTTAGATCTCTGAGTGTTCGCCAAACATCTTTCCAAAAGGGATGTATTAGTTTTCATTCTCACCAGCAATGTAGAAGTGTTCCGTTTTCTCCACATCCACGCCAACATCTCTGGTTTTGGGATTTCATCATGTGGGCAAATCTTACTGGAAACTTAAGTCATTATTTCTTAAAATATGTTTTCTAGGCCTTTTTCTTTCTTCTTCTGAAACTAACTGAAGGATAGTTGACTTTATGGTTCTCCACAGTTTCCATAGGCCTTTTCATTTTTTTTTTTTATATATATTTTTGTTCCTCTGATTGGATAATTTCAAATGCCTTATCTTCAAGCTGAATGACTACCTTCTTTTTAAGCTAGTTGTATGTTCAAGTTTTAAATTTAATTTTATCTTTATGATTTATATTTTTATCTTTAGGATTTATATTTTTGCTGTTGTTTATTTTTCTTTGTCAAACTTTTTATTTTTTTCATAAAATTGTTTTTAAAATTTCATCTTATTATCTGTCCATATTTTCTAGGAGTTCTATAAACTTATTTCAGAGGATTATTCTGAATTCTTTATCACTCCTTTCATATACCTCTGTTTCTACAAATTCTATTATTGGACCTTTATTAGTTTCCTAATCAAGGAAACTTGACTAGTTTCCTAATAAAGGTGGTGTCATGTTTCCCTGATTTTTTACAATTCTTGAATCCTTACATTGATACCTGAACATTTGAATGGTGAATAGACCTTTACTTTAGTCTAATCTAGAATTCTGGATTGGGCAGTGGTTGCAATCTCCAACAGGCAGACCTAGGTGTTGAGCTCTCTAGTTAGGCTGAGTAACTTCTTGTGTTCTGAGGTTGAATAAATATACTGGTGGCTATGCTACATCTTCTGGTAAGACCACTGGCTTTGCCAATAGGAGGAGATTTTGACTGGGCTCTCTGCTAAGCTTTGATTTGGCAAAGATGAAAATTGTCTTCCCTGCCAGGTGATACTTTTTGTGTGAAATCTGTGGTCAAGCAGACTGTATTTTGGGTTCAATTTGATGAGCTCTATTGGGTTGCTGCTTGGCCACATGATGTGGACAGGGCCAGAGACCATGTTCTAGAAATATTTGTGGGCTTAGGATTGTCTACATAGTAAGGTAGGCTTAAACAGAGCACTGAGGCTTTGTGGAGCTGCTGTTCAGCAGCTAAGGATGAACAGAGCCAGGGTTCCCTCTGCAGTTAATTGCTAACCTGAAGTTGTCTCTTTGACTTAACAGGAGTACTGGAGTTGTGTAGGGAAACTGGTTGTGAACTTCAGCCTGGCAATTCTGTGGACCGTACTTCCTGCAGCATGATGCTGCTGGTGTGAAGGGGCATGGTCTCCTGCACCCATGTAAAGCTAACTGGTTTCATTTGTGCTCCTTGAGGTATGAGGCCCTGAAAAGGGACATTTTAAGTACTTGTGCTGGAAGTGACTTTTAAGGGAAAAATCTCCCCCATGCCACTGAAGAGGCCTAGCTGAAAAAGCAGGCAATTATGCCCTAAAGGAAAGAATGTGCTGGAGGGCCCCGCCAAGTTGCAACTGGGAATCGGTTACTTGCTGGGGGCAGTGGGCCATTGCACTTTGTCCCCTTGCCGTAACTTACACAATAGCTTTCAGTTAATCATATAGGGAAGTAGGCAAGCGGAACAGACAACCCAGAACCTCTGTGGTTTATCTCCATTGTTGTTATCTCCAAGCAGGACATTCTTATTTTAGAAATGTGTGTACATGTTTTGCTGCTTTAATGCTAACAAGGAATTGTTATGACAGTTTTTATTACCTTTTGTGTCTTTATTCTTGGATATTGTTATCTGATGATTTGGGGTATATAAAAATCTTACTAAAGATGGGTTTTTGCTGAATGCCTGAGAGAGTATCAGCCATTCCCTTTCAGACAAATCATTTTGTCTGTGGTGCTGTCTTTGCATCATCCATCAGGAGGGCTAGCTGGCAGCAACACTGGTGAGTGTTTTGTGTATGATTTCTCTATCATCTGAAAGACAGAGAAATAGCCAGGATCTGTGCAATGGTTGTCGTGAGCTCCATCACTCTTTTTGTTTTCTAATTGACCCCTGGCAACCTAGTTCTGCCAGTACTCCTCAAAATACCTATAGGATGAGACAGGCATGAGCCTCCCATGAAGAATCTCAGACTGGTAGGCAAGATGAATGTTTGCCTTTACCCCAATTTACCCATTATGGAAACAGTAGATACAGAGAAATCTTCTGTATGTTGTACTGTATTTTCTTGGGGAAGGAGCAACATGGTCAAAGAAACTGTAGCTTTCACCTTCAAAAATGGCTTTTAGTCAAAAGTGGTGTCTCATCTTTACTCCCCAGTATTTGGATTTTTACGAATGGGTAGCTGCTACTTGACTTTCTGTGGGTGGGGAATCTGAGAATTCCTATTTTGTAATCTTTCAGACATTTTTCTCCAAAGGGTAAGTTTTTAATAAAAATGACAAGGCATGCAAAATAACAAGAACATCTGGACCTTACATAGGATAAAACAGAAAGCAATATAAACTGTCATAGGGCTCTCTAGAAAGACCTTAAGTCACCTATTTTAAATATGTTTAAACAACTAAAGGGAAATATTTTTAAAGAATTAAAAAAGTGTAAGAATGGCATCGTATCAGATAAAAAATCAATAAAAATTATCTAAAAATAGAAATTGCAGAGTTGAAAATTATAATAAATGAAATAAAAACTTCACTACAGTGGCTCAACCACAGTTTTGAACAAGAAGAAAACAGAATCAATAAACTGGAACATATATGAACTGAGATTATGTAGTGTGAAAAACATACAGACAAAAATAAAGCTTCAGAGGAAGATGCAACATCATCAAGTAAACCAACATGCACAAAATGGGAATTTCAGATGGAGAGGAGAGAGAACAAAGGTAGAAAGAATATTTAAGGAAATATGGCCAGAATTCCCCCTAAATTGACCTGTGCATCTAAAAAGTTCAATAAACTCAAAGTAGAGATCCAGATGCATCATAAGCAAAATGTCAAAAGCAAAACATGAAGATAGAATCTTGAAAAAGCAAAAGAGAAGTGACTTCAAACATAAGAAGAATTTTCAATAAGATTACCAATTCATTTCTAATCACAAATCATTGGAGCCAGTGGGCAATGGAATGTCATACTTAAAGAATTTAAAGAAAAAAATCTGTTAAACAAAAATTGTATATCTGGTAAAGTTGTTTATCAAAAATGAAAAGTTTCAAAAATGAAAGAGAAATTCAAATATTCCTAGATAAAGGAAAACTAAAAGATTGTGTCAATACCAAATCTTTCCTACAAAATATGCTGTAGGGAATTCTTCAGGCTGAAATAAAAGAGCACTAGACAATAACTCTTACCTTCATGAATAAAGAAAGAAGGCTGGTAAAGATATCTATATAATACTTGAGAAAACATTTGAACAAAGAAGTGAAGACTTGTATACTGACAAATATAAAATATTGTGGAAGAAATTAAAGACTTAAATAAATGAAAAGCTATTCCATGTTCATGGATGAAGGATTTAATATTTTTAAGTTGATAACATTCCGCAAATTGACCTATGTAGATTCAAAGCAATCCCTATGAGAATTTCAACTGTATTATTTGCAGAAACAAATAAGCAGATCCTAAATTTCTTATGAAAATTTAAGAATTACTCTGAATTACTCAAGATGATTTTTAAAAAGGCAAACAAATTTGGAGACAAATTTCAACACTGCTATAAACTATAGTAATTAAGAGGGTGTAGTAGTGGCAGAAGAACTAATATGTAGATCAATGCAATAAAAGAATTGAAAGCCCAGAAATAAAGCTGTATATCTATGGTCAATTAATTTTCAACAGTGCTGCAAAAAATATTTAACGGGGAAGGAACAAATAAAGAGAAGAAATAGCTTGGATGTCCATTAACTTATAAATGGATAAACAATGTGGGAAGTATATACAATGGAATATTATTCATCCTTAAAGATTAATTAAATACTGATTCATGCTACAACACAGACAAACTTTAAAAGCTTTATGCTAAATGACAAAAGCCAGACACAAAAGGCCACACTCTGTGTAATTCCATTCATATGAAATGTCCAGAATAGGCAAATCCACAGAAAAAGAAAATAGCTCATTGGTTGCCAGCGGCTAGAAAGATAGGGGAATTGGGAATGGTTGGTAACAGGTACAGGGTTTCTTTTTTAGAGAGATGAAACTATTCTGGAATCAAACAATAATGAAGTTGTGGAATAATATTGTGAATGCACTAAAAAAAAAAATACCCACTGAATTTTAAACTTTGAAATGGTGAATTTTATGTTTTGTGAATTGTGTCTCAATTAAAAATTCAGAAAAGTTATATAATCGTTCATGTAGCTTTCTGGTGCTGGTCCATATGCTTTATGTTTATATACATTACCTCTTTTAATCCTAATAATGATCCTATAAGGTTATTACTATTATATATCTTCTCATTTTACTTATGGGGAAACTGAAGCATAAAAATCACAGAGAAGTTAAGAAACTTGCCCAAGGTCACACAGTTGATGAGTGCTGCAGTCAGCCGTTAAAGGAGGACAGATCAATTTCATGGCCCATTCTATTTTTAGGTATAGACAACTACTCTAGGAAGGTACAATGCTGGTCACTCCACAATTATCTATTTGCTCTTGGTTAGGGTTATATGAGGCAATTAGCATTATTCTCTCTTAAGAGATGAGTAAAGTGAGCTAAAAAGTGATAATATCATCTAGGCTCATACCCTCACTAAGTTGCAGCTATCCTAAACCACAGAACCCAGTCAATTAAAGAGCTTGTGTAGGTAGACGGTTAGATTCTTCTGTACTCTGACTATTCAAATCCTTCCTGATTTCTTGCACTTCAATCCTTAATTTGCTTATGTAGCTATCAATTTACTTGACTCTCGAAGGCCCATTCCCTTGCTAAATAAATTTGCATTAATAAACAGAGCAAAGGAATGTTTTCAGGCAAAATTAGTTTTGTGGGCTGCAGATAAGGAGGCAGAACAGAGGAAGTAGATTTACATTAAACTACTTAGTTTTGTCTAAGTCAGGAAGGAGGACGGTGGCAGCAGCTTCATTGGACGACCCAATCAATCACTCCGATGTAACTCGTCAAAAGAAACTTTAAGACAGTTCCCAGTCTAATGATGTCTGTCAATTCCATAGTGTATGTATGAGCTTGGATCTGTGAACAAAGAGAAAGGCAATGCTAAGGTGTTTATTCAGAAGGACTGAGACCCAGAGATAATTTTTTAATTTCATGAAGATAGGAGAACTCCAGGAAACTCAGAGGTAAAAGGATAGGAACAGATATTTTAAAAAGGCAGAAAATAGAAAAGAACAAAACTTAGATTAATCTTGTTAATAATAGTAGCTGCTAACCTCTTGCTCCTGGAGCATGGTGGGGTGAGAAGCAAAGTATTGTTTATTTAAACAACGCAACCTAATCCAGCACACCACATAAATGCCTAGCAGCCTTTACCTATCTTTATGAACCTCAGCAAGTTACCTAAGTTCTCGGATCCTAGTTTTATTTTGTGTAAAATACTAATACTTGCTTCTCAAGATTTTTATAGGTATTTACTAACACGATGAAAAACTTTTAGTATATTATATGGCAACACGCACTGGGCACTCGGTAGATGCAATTTCTTGGGCCTCTTTTCCCATACATCCATGATTTTATGAAGTATACACCTGTTTTCCATGCCTACATAACTTGTTTACCACCTATTTTTACTCTCGGGCTCTCTATTGTTGCAGTCAGCGGACTTCCAAGATCTCCGCATATGCAGTCTATATCTAGGAAAAGATGAGGAACATACTTGAGATATAGTCTCTTTCTTTTCAGTTATTATAACTTTCCTGTTAGAACAGGATTTCTAGACCTTTTATCATCCAGGGATAGTTTTAAATGTAGGTTTTTGTATTATTCAAGTGTGGTCAGGCCAACAGATCAGAAGGCCATTGTCACTAAACAGGCGTGTTTGTTCCCAGGAAGAGGTTTGCCATACTACTTAGGGCCATGTGGGGAAGCACCAGGGTATGTCAGGAGAATGTGGGCAAGAGCCTTTATTCTGCCTTCTGTTGGAAAGAAAGGGTGAAACAGGGTGCACTGGTTTAGTTTGCATTGTTTAAATAATTTCAACAGGCTCAGAGATGCAGAAGCTGTCTCTGGTACCTGGCCCTGGGGTGGTTAGGGAAAAGGATAGTAACCTAGAGTGTGAAAGCCTGATAGAGGAGATGGTGGCTTTGAATATGAAAGCCACCACCTAGGTGAGTTTTTTACTGTTTTTATTGGCCAACCCTGGGAGAGACACTTTCTTCAAAGTCAGCAAAGCATTGAATGCAGAACATCATAGCAACAAATACAGAAACTGGAAAACATGGTGATCACAAGGTCACCTTCTACAGTGACAATAACATGGAATTTGGAGTATGAATCCAAATTCTGGGTCTAGCTGGCATAAGACACATGACCCTGGACAAGTCACTCCACTTCTCTTAGGCTCAGTTTTCCTGTTGGTCACACAGGCTTACTTCACAGAGTAGGCATGAGGAGGAAATGACATGTAGCATGTACATTTCCTAATGCAGTATTGGTTCCTGGACACATGACTGGAGTAACAGATGTGAAGGAAGGAAGTACACCCGTATGTTCTGGGTACTCTTAGGCATGAGCAGGGAAGAATTCAGACATGAGGCCCTGCCCTCACACAGTTTACATTCTGGAAATGGTGGGATAAGCAATATGTTAATAAGTGAAATGTGTGGTACAGCAGATGACAATAGACGCTACAGAGAAAAGGCAGAGAGTGCTGGGAAGAGGAAGAATTTTCACAGGGTATCATGGGAGGCCTCACAGTGAAGGCAACATTAAAGCTAAGACTTGGAATAGGTGAGAGAATGAGGTGTTTGGATACCGCGGGGAAGAACATCTGGCAGAGGGAACAGCAAGGACAAAAACCTTCAGGTAGGATTGTGCTTCTCAGGAGTGTTGGGAGAAAGATGAATGAAGTGGAAGGTGGAAAGGGATGGAGTCAGGGAGATAAAGGGGCCCAGATCTTGAGGGCAGCATAGTTTACAGTGAAGTGTTCGCCCTTTGTGCAGAGGAGATGGGAGCTCACAATGGGGGACTGAGTCAGATGGAAGAGGCCTGACTTGGAAGTAATGGGACCACTTTGGTTGCTGTGTTATGCACACAATGTTTAAGGAATAAAGTAAATGTGTCTCTGGAAACAACTGGATCATGCAAACATTATCCAAGATAATCTGAAAACGGATGAGGGCTGGGATCAAGGGCAGTGATAAGCTGCATGAATTTTAGAAGGTATAGATGACAGGATCTGCGTCAGGTCAGATGAGATGTCATTAGAAGGAGGAGACTCAGGACGAGCAAAGGGTAGAGTAAAAGGGTAGAGTTGCCATTAACAGAGATGGGGTAACTGTGAAGCAATGTAGTTTGTCTATGGGGTGCGAGTAGAGGAACAGAACATGATCTGGACAAGTTGAATTGGAGATGCCTGTTAGATATTCAAATGCGCAGGCCAAGAAGGCAGCTGGAGGTACATACACACCTGGAGTTCATGAAGGAGCTCGAGACTGGAAACAGAAATTTTAGAGTCATTTTTATATAAATTTTGCTTTCAGCTTTCAGACTTGATGGAATAATAAAGGCAGTGCACATATAAAAGGTAAAAGAAATGGGTTTTGAGGGCCCCCTGGGCACAATTCCCTATCCTGGCCTATAAATCCATTTACTACCCGTCATTTAGACACTACCGTCCCACTTCCTCTACCCTATTTTCCCATAGCACTCACCGCATTTTCATGTGGTTTCTTACCTATTTATGTGTTTGTGTTCATTGTTTTCCCCCTATTATACCTCTTCCTCTCACCCCCCCCATTCAATGTAAGCTCCTGAAGGATGGGGGTGTTTGCTTAGTAAGATATCCTAAGCACTAGGCTGTCAATATCTGTCTCAAAAAATAAGAAAGAAAAGGAAGAAAGGATAAAAAGAAGGAAGGATGGAAAGAAAGAAGAAAGGAAGAAAGGAAAGAAGGGAGGGAGGGAGGGAAGGAAGGGAGAGTGAAGTGATTTCTCCTAAAGGTCTTTTGGTCTAGACTTTTAAAAACCAACATATTAAAATAAACAAAAATAAAATAAAATAAAATAAACAAACAACAAAAACCAACTAAAACTACCATCTTTCACATTAATTAAAAGTTAACACCTTTGTAATAGGTTTGAGCAAGATCTTAAAAGAAATGGAAATGAAGCAATGGCCATGGTCAAGAGAAAGCGGGGAAAGCACAAACAACAGTGTTAATGGAGAAGGAAGGTGTCAGAGAATGTCTGACTCCCGGACTCCAATCTGTTTGGATATAATGCAAGATTTAAAGTTACCAAAAGACTAATGGAAATCCTCCCTGGGACTAATTCTGATAGATAGAGCATTGCTAATAATTTCAACACTGCTTTAATTAATTGAGAATTTAGTCATGCTATAGCACTTATTAATAGAAAATTTTTTTCTCCCTCAATGAATCCCCAACAATAAATAAAAAAGTATCTAATAAGAAAATAAAATTTTTTTTTCTGCATTATCTCTGTTTCAAAAAGTGTGCTAGATATTAAGGGTATAAAAATGAATAACTATGGTCAATGTCTAGTTCAGATATAGTCCCTTAAATATTAAGAAATGGGTGCAGACAGGATGATTATGGGACAAGGGTAAGAAACTTGCCAGGTGCAAAAGCATGAGTATGAGTTGAGGTGGGACACAGAGGGTGAGTTGCATGAGTTTGTCAGTCACAGGCCTTTCCCGAACATTTCTTTGGTTGTTGTTATATGTCATACAGACTGTGATAGCTCACAATTCCATCTTCTCAGATGATCCAGAGGAGCCTCAGAAGATCAAAAGCTAAACTTTGATCTGTCCCTCTTTCACAAACATGTCCTGAGCACTAGAAATATTGGTTAAGTAATTCATGGACACTGCTCTATAGAAGCAGTTCTCAAACTTTAGGGGACGTCAGAATCATCTGGAGAGCTTCTTAACATGTAGATTGCTGGCGCCAGCTCCAGAGTTGTTGCTTCACTAGGTCTGAGGTTGCACTCAATCATTTTCATTTTTAGCAAATTCTCAGGTGATGAGATGCCACTAGGCTGGGTGCCACTTTGAAAACCACTGATCTCTGGAAGAAACGTAGCACTAAGCAGATCAGTGATTACGAATCAGTGTGATGAGTATACGAAGCAGCAGGCAACGTTTAGGACAGTTCAGTTTGGGATTTGGAAATGAAAATCAGTACACAAAGCTGTCTTTGCTCTACTTCCCAGGGGATTCTCCACTTGCTGATGAATTATCAGCTTCCTTAATGACAAGTCTTACAGAGAAGTATCAAAAGTGGAGCTCTTAGAAATTCTCTCATCTAAAGAGTTTTCATGTTCACTGTCATTACTCCAAGTCTTAGTTACAAACTCAGTACATCTGGATTTTGATTGATTTTTTTTAAACAGAAAATAAGAAACACTTCTTATTCATGGTGAAGGAAATCGAAGTAGAAAATCAGACACTTTATAAAACTACAGATTGCCAAAAATTTAAGAGGATAGTAGAATCAGGAAGGATGATTTATGTCCTACTGCAAAAAGAATTTGAGTAAGAATAGGCAGCTATTCTTAACTATTGTACTATCCCTGCCTCTGAAAACAGGCATGCTGGAGCTGCTTATAGAGATATACTCATCCACATTCCGAATGGGTTTCTGGTGATAAGGAAGCACTTATTTGAAAGTGGCCCTTTTTTTGCTAAAAGTGGTATATTAATTCTATATCATTGTGTAATAAATTTTTCTGAAAGGTAGAGCCTTAAAATAACAAATATTCATCACCCCATGGTTTCTGTGGGTCTAGAATCTGGGCATGGCTAAGCTTGATGCCTCTGACAAGGTTGCAGTCAAAGGGTCCCTGAAATCTGTGGTCTCATGTCAGAGCTGAACCAGAGGAGGGTCCCACTCCCAAAGCTCTAGTGCATGTGGGAAGGATTCTGTTCCTTGAGTGCTGCCAGACCGGGAAGCCCAGTTCATTGATGGCCATCAGACAAAGGACCCCTTGGTTCCTTGCCTTGTGGGCCTCTCCAGGGGCAGCTCACACATGGTACCTGACTTCTGTGAAAGCGAGCCAGCTAGGGCTGGTGGTACCTTGGCCTAGACAAAACCACAGCCTTTTTTGTAGCCTACTCTCAGCAATGGCACCTTCTAACTTTCACCTTGTTTCACTAAATAGAAGCAAGTCAGTAGGTCTAGCTCAACCTCACAGGAGGAGAGTTCATAAGGACTCCAAGAGGTGAGAATCACTGTGGCCACTGTGGAGGCTGCCCACCATGCTGTGGACTCTTTATTCAAAAGACTTGGTACAATATTTCAATTTTTGCAGAAAAAAGGAGCTTTTTTTCCACAAACTTTCTGGATCTCTGAGGAAACTCCTGGGGAAGAGCGTGAAGGAGGCAGAGTCCCAGATATTCTTAGTCAGGCTTTCCCTACACTTGGCTGCCATCTGAAGTAAACATGTCAGCAGGGATGGGAGATGAGCACAGTGCATCTGAGGCTCTGAGTCTGCTAAAGTACTCTGAAAGTCAGACCTGCTGGGGACACACCGAGGATCTATCAATCCTGCAGAAAAGCCACAGGGTCTGGCTTTTAATAGAGGAAAAGGTGAGCCTCAGCTGTCTCACAAAGTGGGAGGACATCTCCTCCCGCCCTGGCTCTCTCCCTTCTGCATAATCTCAAGTCACCATGCATTTTTTTGTCTTGATTTTGCATTTGTTTTTAAACTCACTCTAATTCCTGAAAGGATAAAGGAGTACAGAGTTAAAATGTGATTCTCCAGTTGAAAATTGGGTGGCTTTGCTGGGCATCTTACGAAGGCCTTGCTAGTCCTAGTAGCTGATTCCTCTGGGTTTCTGGCCGCATAATGGTCAGGCTGAGTTTTCAGTCTTAGTTTATTATGTAGAGAGAGGGGGTGTGTGCAGGGTAAAGAACATTATGTAGAGAGGGGGATGTGTGCAAGGTAAAGAACACTTTCCGTACTTCCAGACACATTCAAGGAGCACCCAGGACCTAATTTTATTTAACATGTTCAAACACTATGCATGGCTGCAGTTACTGTCATCCTGTGGCAAATGAAGGAAGTGATGATTGGGGAGTTAAGGTCACATGCTCAAGGCCACTTTGGCCGTAAGTGGGGACGGGGCCAATGCTGGAGGCAGCCCTGACCTACTGACGAATTGCTGACTCACAGTGCATCTCCGTCCTACATGGAGGAATTAATGCCAACAGCAATAACCAGACAAAACCCAAACGCTTAATATCCTTGGGTTGCTTGTTCTTAGATATCAAAGCTCACATCTCTCCCACTTTCTTGATACCCGGTACTGTTGATATGGTAAGTGTTGGAGCTGTCAGCTTGGTGGTTATCAGTCAGGGCATCGAGGGACGTAAATCAAGGGCATTGGAGACCATGGTACATCCAAGTTCAAACCCTAACTCCCTCTTCTGCTACGTTGATGAGTACTAAGACTCTCTGAACCTGCGTTTCTTTATTTGTAAAATAGAGTTAAAAGTGCCCATCACTTTGTGGTCCTTAGTAAGCTCAAGTGTTTGGCAAAGGAGCTGCTTCCTTCTGCTGGAGTAAGGGACAGTCAAGTGTCTATGTTATGATCTCGCATAGACTGATACGTCTAATAGAAGTTAGAGTCAGGCTTGGCTATTAAAGTTGGCTTTTGTGTGAAATGTCGATAGAATTACTTCTCCTTGAAATGTGTTTCTGTCAGACTTTTATCCCCTAAACATGGCTGGGCATTGATGAGGGACTCTACAATGCAAGGGAAGGGCCACGGAATCTGAAGCAGTTAAACTCATTACTGCCCACTTGAGAACACTGGCCTGGTTCCCTGATATTACTGAATGTCACTGCAAGAGAATATAAATCGCCTTCCCATTTTGGTGAAGTTGTATCTACAGTTAAAAAATCTAAAGGAGTGTTTGAAAAATGTAGACGTACACAGAGGAAGAAAAAAAACGCCAAATTCAATTATATGGTACACCTTAAAGTAAGTGTTTCAGGAACCGAAAGACCCAAATAACATCTAATACATAGATTCAACCAGGAGGAAATGGAATGTCCCTCAGGTTTTCAAGCAAGTTGAATGGACGTTGATAGATTTGTTTTCCTTTCAGATTAAATTGAACTTCTGATGTGAAAGTAGTTTACTAGCTCCTGATCTTGAAAGCTACATTTTTTTTTCCTTAACGAAATTTCTCTTGTTTAGATGTCTTAGCTTTTGGGCAGCTTATAAAGCGATACACTGGAGTCTGAAAAGGTTTAGGAGAAATTATTTATCTAGAAAATTTTGAGAGAGAAACAGTATTTGGCAAACTCTACCTTCCTTCTGGTGAAGCGGCATCTGGCAAGTGAACTTTTTACTGGGCTTGAACGTTTTTGCTCAGGCTCAGAGGCCTAAAGATATGCAAAATAACTTTTCAGCAGCTTTCATAACTTGACAAGATAAATATTATCAGGACTGCATGTGAACACTTGTGCAAATGAGGGCCAGCCTAAAGAGGGAGATAGCGCACAGGAGTGCTAAGTAGATGGCAGCCTTGGCTGTAAATTAATGTGCTGAGAAGTTTTTTTTCTTTGGCTTCTGTAGACTTAATCTCATCTTTAGGGTTAGCTGGCTTAAGAAAAGTTACTTGTGCTAATTTGTAGCTAAAGAAAATATTTTAATTTCTGGAATTGAGAGATTAATGTATCTAGACATGGCAGAGACATCCACAGAGGTGCAGAATGAATGCTGTTGTTCATGTGTGATCGAAGTGCCCCTAAAGGACTGAAAGCTGTTCAGTTGTACAGCGTCTTGATTATATTCCAAAGAATGGCAGAAAGCTCATTCCATATGCATTGCTGTGCAGCGAGGTTTTAGAACAGAGGTTCTCAGCGGTTTACGTTTGGGCGTGGACACTCCTATGCTGCGGAAGCTGGCTTGTTCATTGCAGGAGGGTTAGGCAGCATCTCTGGCTTCCACTCACTGTCAGTTGAAATTCTCCTTCCCCCACTATGACAATCAAAAATATCACCAGACATTGCCAAATATTCCCGGGGGGGCAAAGTGACCGAGCTGAAAAACACTGTTTTGAGGAATTTCTATCATGCCTCATTCTTTTTCTTTACCCTCTTATCTTAGAATATGTTGTGATTTTCTTCCTCCTCCTCCACCACACTACCCTCATCATCATGTTATTACTATATTAGCACGACGGACTCTGGTGTTTTACAGATGATAAATATTTACCAAGCATAGATGGAAACCCAGTGTGTGTATCAGAGACTGATGGGTGAGAAACCTGGGAAGCAGATGGAGGCAGGCAAAATCAGAAAGAATCAAATTTCTTAAGAAGCAGCTGGAAATATATACACACACACACACACACATACATGCACACTTGTATAGTAATGGACAGGGCAACACCATCGTCCTCAAAGGAATTATAACCTAGCTGGGAAAATGATATATCTGTGTGGAGGCAAACAGTAACAGGAAACCTGGTTCTTATATGAAATGAATGGCAGAGATGGTAAGAAACAAGATGGAAAAGACTGCATTGGACCAAACATTATGTACTTTACCATTTGAGTTTTTTGAAAAAAAAAAAAAAAAAAAGGCAACCCAGACAGAGGGAATAGAATTCGAAAAGACAAAATAAGAAAACCATGTATTATTGTGCAATGGGTTTGCCGTGTTTGGCTTAGGATTGGATTGCCGGGTTTCTTTGCTCTGAGTGTCACAAAGCCAAAATCAAGACATCAGCTGGTAAGGGCTCCAGTCCAGTGGTATGGGGACATATTGCATTTCAGGCCCAACCAGGTCATCAGCAGGGCCCAGTTCCATGCAGCCAGAGGACTGAGCCCCTCTTCTCCTTACTGGCTGTCAGATCGGGATTGGCCCAGCTACTAGATGCATCTTACTGGTCTGAGCTTGTGGGATTCTGAGTTTCAGAGGCAGCAACAGCACGTCATATCCTTCTCACGTTTATGATGTGGCTTCCCCCTTCTGCTACATCTCTTTTACTGTAAATATTTACATCTCTTTTACTCCTCTTTTACTAAAGAGGAGTTTTTACATGATTTATTTTGTCACACTGGGTAAGAGGGATTTGAAGTGAAAGAAGGAAATTTCATTACAAAACAGTCACAACCAGGATGTGTGCTTATGTAGTGGAAAACTAGAGAAAGAAAGAGAGAGATGAAGACAATTCAAATGAACTAGTGATCATCTTGAAGGAGAGGGTCAAGAATGATTTCAAAATGTTAAGCATGCACAGTAAGACTAATGGCAATATCAGTGGCAATGAAGCACAAGTGGAAAGGTAAACTTGGATAATTTCAGTTTTACTTCGAGCATTTTAATTTCAGGAGATATTATTGTTCTTAAGTGCAGAGCTATCCAGGAAATGGTTAAAAATAAGGAATTGAATGTCATAAGAAAAGCCAAGGTTGAAGACAGAGGCCGTTTGCAGTAAAGTACCATTAAAATGGAAAAGTTATTTCAGAGGTCTCTAAAAATGTTCATTGCCTAATCACTGCAATTTATTCAGGGGAGCCAACCTTCCATGCCAGACATTTCTTTGGCTATCCTCCCCTCAACCTGAAATTACAACTTCAGAATAAAAGCAAACTGAGGTCAAATATCAGATCCCTGCAGGGAGATAACCTGGGTCCTTCGTCTGCTGGAATCTCAGCACCTGACAGCTCACTGCTCTTCAGGGAAATCCAGGGCAGCCGCTTTCCTTAACATTTGCAATTTAGCACTTTGGATGGAGCCAAGTTCCTTGCAGCTGTTCTTCTCTCCTCCTCTCCAGTGATCCAGCAAACTGAGTACTTTCTTGGCAACCCTGACTGACTCTTGGAGTTTTAAGGCCCATGAGTGCAGGAGCTATGTATCATATTTCTCTTTGCTTTTGCAAAGTACTTGGCATGGAACGGGAAGCATATCACCTCACTGGGGGAAAATATGAGCTAGAAAGTCAGATGGCCTTGAGTTCAAAATCTTGCTCTGTCATTTACAGTTAAGCAACTGGGCAAGTTATGTAACCCTTTGGAGCTATAGATTCATTAAGCAAATGTACCTGGAACAGAGTGAGGGCATTAAGTGTCCCCCACAGAGAAGTTGCAACCATTATATGTGGCTTTATGTTGAAGCTCTTAGTGCAGAATCTGGGTATAGAACATACTTGACAAAAGTTAGCAATAATAGACACTTACATAGTACTTTTCTAAGGGCCAGACATTGAACTAAGTGGTGCTAATTTTACTCAATTATTTAATCCTCACAATAACTGGATGAGCTAAGTAGACCACTTTTATCCTCATTTTACAGATGAGAAAACTGAAGACTAGTAAAACGACTTACCCTACATCAAGAAGAGCAGAAGTGAGATTAGAGCCCACAGCATCTGGATTCTGAATCTTTGATTTTAAGAGCTATAATATACCATTATTATATACATAGCACAAAATAGTAATAAATAATTGCTATTATTATTAATAAATCTTCTTTAAGTTACCACTACTGCAGAAAAAGACAGCAATCACTTTTATTTAACACAATTTTAGCTGTTTTAGTTGATGAACAAGAAAAATGAAATATAGGAATAATTTTTAAAGATGTGGTACACCTTTTTGGGGGTGGAACACTATTATAAAATGGTCTTTATCTAACACAAGCAATCAATGTAACCTGGTTCTTTGTACCCTCAATGAATCCCCAACAATAAAATAAAAACAGAAAACAGTCATCTTAGTAACAGTTATATAACTCATTAGCCGGGGAAGGCATACTTTCCAAATAAACCATAAGTCTCCAAGAAAATAATAATAAAAAAAAAGATGTTGGATTTCTAGCATAAAAACTCAAGATAATACCTTTAAATAGAAAAAAATGGCTGGTTATCAAAAGAAAAGTTCAAATTCAAATACTTTACCATGTAGAAGTTGTGACAGACAGTGAGGGGATATTGAGCATTCATGAAGGCTCACGCATACTTAGCAGTTGATGCTGGCCATGTTGCGAGAGCTCTGCAGAGGCTGTAGCCACGGCGTCTGCCCAGAGCCTCTGTAGCATGGCAGTGTCAGGACCAAGACACTTGCTTTCAATGCCATTTCCCCATAAGCCTTCACCAACAACCTCATGTTTTCACTAAAAGTCGCCTCAAAGACCTTCCAGCTTCTGCTCAACACTCCAGAATGAAAAGCCAATTTTACATGTTAGTTATAAAGGACTCTACTTCTGGTATCAAATTCTATTCTACTCCTGATCTTGGCTAACAGATTTCCACCACATTTCGTTAGGTACAACCACCATTTAATGTTGTTTGCAATTTTGTGGGTCATGAGTTTGGGAAGGCCCTAGCAGAACAGTTCTTACTTGTTTCCTCCAGGCGTCTGCAGTCAGATGTCAGCTAGGAAAACTGTTAGTAGAAGGCTTGGCTGGACTGTATGTTCAAAATGTGGTGTGCACTGGGCTGGGTGTTTTTCTTCTATCAGCTAAAAACTCAGCTGTTTCTGTTAAATGGCCTGTCAAATGTGACCTCTCCATTAAGGTGGACACAAAGTAGTTGGACTTCTTCCATGGTTGTTGACTTGCTCAGGAGTAACTGCCCCAGAGAATCAATAGGAAGCTTAATGACCATATTTTGACCTATCAATGGAAGACATATACCTTCTCTTATACTTTACTGTAATTTGTTTTTTAAATAGTCATAGTCTCCTAGATTCTAGGAGAGAGGACTTGGGTCCCAATTATCAAAAGAAGGTATTTCAAAGAATTTAGGGCCATGTTGTAAGTTATCATATCAGATTTAAAAAATTACCATCTTAGCCTGATTTACAAAGTGTTTAGCCATCCTGAGAATCCCTTGTTTCCAAATATGTTGTAAGAACAATGTTAACAAATAAATTTATCATCTTAAATACTTATATTAGGAAATACTGTTTCACATGAAGAAAATATTAATTGGTGAGCTATTTGTCAATTTTGACAAGTTAGAAGGAAAAGTAAATAAATTTAATGAAAATAAAGGAACATATATAATAAAGATGAGACTATTTATTTATTGAGTAAAATTAAAGTAACATAGAATAAGTTAACAAATCCAAAGTGACAAAATAGACAGTCTGTGGCGATTTTGATCAGGTAAAAATAACATAATGAAGAAAAAGAAATACTGGATTTATGATTAAAAAAAGGAGACTAAAAAATTAAGTGATAAAATATAAGATTATTCTAGTAAACTAAAATCGTTAGTTTTCATTTCAGATGCCACCTTCATTAATCCAACTTCTGGGCATTTTGATGGCTCACAGGTTCTAGTCAACTGTTTCTCTGGGACTTGCTGTTGGCTGAAAAAAACCTCTATGGCCAAAATCATGACCCCTTCTCAATCAAAGCAACTCTTCTAATGATTAGTTGATGCAGACTATAAACAATTGGCTCCCTAGTCCAAAGTAGGACAATTCTGAAGGACATCCAAACTCAAGAGTGCCCTGGAAGATTGGTTGAAGTCTTTGCTATGTCTACATGATGTTTCAGTTTCTTTCTCTGCTCAATTCTGTTCCCTTTACTCCCCCAGCAGGTTTTGAACCTGAAAACTGTCCTTGGCAAATTACACACACAAAAATCTCTACTTCACAGGCTCTTTTCTGGGAAACTGAACATGTAACATAGACCTAGAACATTCTCAGGGCTTTCACTGTGGTTTTTAAAAAGCATTATTTTTAAGGAAATCTTTGGATAGGTGAGGCCAAACGAATTTACCTTACTTTCTCTATTTCTCATGGCTCTTTAATGATGAGGATTTTTACACATTAGGGAATTAGTGAGATTAGATATGGGAGGGCCCTAGTATCACCTTGTCATTTCAGGTTTCTTCATATATCAAAATTATTAATACATTACCTATCTTATTCCATCACTTGCAAGAAATCCACTAAACTAACTTAAACTAAAAGAGAATATATTGGGCGGCACCTGTGGCTCCGCAAGTAGGGTGCCAGCCCCATATACTGAAGGTGGTGGGTTCAAACCCAGCCTCGGCTGAACTGCAAAACAAAGAGAATGTATTGTCTTGTATAAACAGAAATTGAAGGGGTGGTGCTTACAGTTGTAAAGTTGAATGAGATAGAGATAGAGAAGGGGAGATAGATATGAGAGACAGGGAGAAAGAAAGAATAATTTATATGAAGGCTGTATGTTTATCTATTATCTATCTATCTATCTATCTATCTATCTATCTATCTATCTATCTGTGTATCTATAAGGTGGTCATAAAGTTTGTGTGCATGAACTTTATGGCCACCCTTTGTATGTATATGTATATAAAATAATGGCCACTAGCACATACTCTAAGTTGAGTAATGGCATGAAAGGAGAGGTTGTTTATGTATCATTCTCTGGAAAGATCACTGATTGACTCTGCTTGAATCTTACACTCTTTCTTACACAAGAGAAAGTGGTAACATGATTGGTCAGGCCTGGTGATTGTGTCCCTGTAGCTAGAAGGAGGGATTGGTGTCACAATGAATGGCAGCTAGCTCATACCAAATTAGGTTTAGGAGGAGGTTTCCAGTTGAAGCAGATTGCTGCATTACCAAAAGTAGAAGAAATCATTAACAACCATGAAGAATTGGTGAATTTGTGGTTTATGATTCTAAGAGGCTATATTGGACAGTCTTTGTGGCCGGCTATTGCAGAGCCATTTTCTGTTCTCTCTTTAATCTCCAAATCAGATGCATTACTCATTTCTCTCAGAAAGGAATCCTGTGTATCCTGAAGAAGTGCCACTAAAATTTATTATATCAAGCATGTGGGTTCACCTGGCACAAAGTGAGCTGTGGTCCTTGTCCTGTTGCATTTCCTAGACTCCCTGTTGCAAGAGGGAGGTTACTGGGGGTGGACCTCTGATGTTGCAGTTGGGTGGAATGTAAGTAATATTTCTCTCTTTTCTGCATTATTTGTTCATGTTTCTGATGGTTGTCATCACCATGCTGGTCTAAGTACTTTGCCTGGTGGAGTGGCCAGACTTATTATATTCCAGAGCCCTTGGCCACATGGGTCTCTGCTTCTGTGATTTTCTATTTAATGTCAAAATCTGGTGAAGGGGGCAGCACCTGTGGCTCAGTCAGTAAGGCGCTGGCTCCTTACAATGAGGGTGGCGGGTTCAAACCCAGCCTCGGCTGAACTGCAACAAAAAAATAGCCGGGTGTTGTGGTGGGAGCCTGTAGTCCCAGCTACTCGGGAGGCTGAGGCAAGACAATCGCCTAAGCCCAGGAGTTAGAAGTTGCCGTGAGCTGTGTGACGCCATGGCATTCTACCAAGGGCAGCGAAATGAGACTCTGTCTCTATAAAAGAAAAAAAAAAATCTGGCGAAGCGTACCAAGAAATACCAATTGGATTCCCTGGGTATACATGAAGTGACAAAACCGCGGCTGCCATTTGGGTTTAATAGGACTAAAGCTGTGTCAACAAGTAGAATTGTTCTCCCTCTAAGAACCAGAACCTCTAACCCCCAGAGCCCAGAGTTATGGAAATGGGAGGTAGAATTTCACCAGGTGGGAATCTTGGAATGATGGCAAAGGTGACCCCCTCCTTTCTACTCCTTGGATTCACCAGTGATGTGATTGTCCCCCTGTGTCTCAGCATGAACTCTGCACAGCACCTTTCCCTACCACAGGTGTTATAACTCCTTGATGGTAGTCATGGGACATCCTAAGCAGAGGCTCAGGGCAGCTGTGTGCTTCCCACACAGAAGCTGTGAGACAGTGAATGTGAAGACCCACATCCAGAGGGGCTGCAGAGCCCTCTCCTGCTCCAGGCTCAGGGAGGTCAATTTTATGTGTTGACTCTGCCAGGTTATAGACCCCAGTTACAGAACCAAACACTAATCTAGGTGCTGCTATGAATGTATTTTAAAGGCATGATTGACATCAGCAAACAGTTGATTTTAAGAAAGGGAAATTACTCTGAATAATTTGGGCAGGCCTGATTGTAATCAGTTGAAAAAGGTGAAGAGCAGAGCTAGAATTTTCGCAAGGAGGAAACTCTACCAGTGGTCAGCAGCTTCGATTCATGACTGAGAGTTCCATCTTGCCCTTATTGCAGCCTGCCCTGAGGATTTCAGACTTGTTTAGCTAGTTCCTACAATTGTGCAAGCCAATTCCTTGTACTACTGTGCATTTATTGACACGTACTCATTTATATACTCATGTATACTCTATGTGAACATACAAACAATGAATGTATCTGACTGGTCTGCTTCTTGGGTGGAACTCTGACTGATAGAGGCCCTACTAAGATTTGGCAGCTTTTGGTTTTCTCTTAGTTTATCTCTTAGTCCATGAGAGGCCTGAGCTTGTCACAGCAGATGTGTTAATTTGGAACATTCAACCTCCTTTTGAGCTCTGTTACTATTATCAACATTGGACCCTAGCCTCAGCTTTTTCCTCTCTCCCAGTGTAGGAGATGAAAGTCTCTTTATATGTGTCTAAAGGGACCCTCTGGCATTCGTCATTGGCTGGACATTAATCACCTTCAGCCTTTCATCATCTATCTTCAAAGTGTTTGTTGCCCATAGCAACACCTATTCAGTTCTATATCCTACTAATTACTAATTCTCAAATATTTCTCAATCGTCTGATACACTGAGCAAGTTGAAGCTTTCTCCTTCCTTGCTATACTATCCCAATTAATCACCAGGGAATGTTTAACAAATTCACCTCTGCTATTACATGCCCAGGACTAACCATGTTCCACCTGTCACCATTTTGGGGTCCTCATTGCTGACTGGCCTGTGGGTTACCTAGTGCAGCTCCCGAAGTCTCATGTTAGAGCCTTTTCTGTTGGACTCCTGGAGTTGTCTGTCCTAGGTTGGGTCTTCTGAGAAGCGGACACTGAGATGGGATTTTGCAAGCAGAACGTTTATCACAGAAATGGTTTCATAATTCACACCTGTGAAGGAACGGCAGCAAGACTGGGGCAGAGCCATGCAGTAATGATAAAGATATGAAATGATGGAGTTGTCTGGGTTGGCTCTTCAGAGTTGTCGGATATTGGACAAGCTGCCCTGAACAGTCAGTGGATGTGTTCCTAATCCCAGAGAAGAGGCAAACATTATAAAAGCCAATTCTAGAGAGAGACTTGGCTGAAAGCTGTCAGCAGATGAAACTCCCATCTGGAGGAAGATGAGGGTTTCAGTCCTGGACAGGGCTTCAGGGGAGTGGCCCATGGTGTCCACTGCAGGTTTGCATCACACCTGTTGCCATACAGGGACCTTATCTTTAAAAACTGCATACAGGTTGAGATCTGCATACAGGGACATTATCCTTCGCACAATAACTGGGAAAATGCCATGAAGGCTATGTTAACCAGTTTGATGAAAATATTTCAAATTGAATATAAAACCAGCACATTGTACCCCATGATTGCATTAATGTACACAGCTATGATTTAATCAATAAATAAATACATAAATAAATAAAATACAAAAAGTCCCAGTGTTGATTACTGGGAGTTGGTGAGAATATAATGGCATGAAGTTGACTGAGGTCCTAAAGTGGTTGCATTGCCAGAGAAACAGGATCTTACCAAATAGGGATATATGTTTTCCCAATTTCTCAGGCAGTCCTAAGATCCCTATAATTGTACCTACAGGAAATGGGCTCCTAAAGTGATTGAACCTCTAGAATGTAATTTGTTTCCATGCCTATCTGGCATGATCATGGAGAAAAGGTGCCAGATAATAGCAATAGGGAAGCCAGATGGACTGCCCACAGCTCCCACGCCCCGCCAGGGCAGAGAGAGAGCATTTTCCTCATCTAAGAGAGTGTTGGCATATGTTATAGATCGAGGATCCTTTTATATCAATTCCTCTTCTCTGATTTCTAAATAGAAGAGTTTAGATTGTTACATTCTTTTCTATCCATTTTAAAAATGGCATATTGTAAATGACAAAACTGAGCATTTATCTTATTCCTAGACCTTAGAATATTGAAATAGGATTTTGATAGGCATAGAGGCATGATGAATATCCCTTTGATTTGATGCTCAGAGGATTCACGACATGAAATCACCATGTTACATCTAGAGCTGACTTTGGACTACAACCCTGTGGGAAGTGATGAACATGAGTTTAACTGTACATGAACATTTGTCATTTGATAGGTGAAATGAGAGTTAGAAGAGTGTTTGTGCTGGCTGATCACTGAAAGAAGACTTAAGCTATCGTTTTAACTTTTAGCCTTTTCCTTGGAATTACATATCCCCTTCCCTTTAAGATATGATTGTTCTATGCCCCCAGTTGGTCAGTGAGTCATAAAATCACTCTGTATTGCACCAACCAGAGGATTAAAAGTTACTCAGATCTGGCCAAGCTCACCACCTTCTTGAGTACAGGGTTGGTATATGGCCTAAACAGGGAAAACTGGTGTTCTGCCCTGTGATTAATGTGTAAACATTGGAAGGTAGACATTCTTTTTCAACTGAAAGTTGTTAGACTGGGAGGAAATAGATCTGGGACTACAGGTGGCCCTCTTTTTCACTGGATGGAAGATGCTGCTTATAAGAAAGAATGAGACAAACACAGAAAACTAAGAAGTAGAACTAGAGAGAAAGTACTAGTGTTTTGGGCTTTGAGTCCAGGTGTCCTTGAAATCACCTCTAAATTCAGCCTTAGATTTACATGAGGATATGAATTTTTTTTTTTTTTTAGCTCCAGCTAGTTTTAGATGGCTTTGTGCCCTTTGTGACCAAAACATCCTCACTAAAAATATCTATAATGTGTTTACTACAACCAATGACATTTTACCAGCTGTTGTTCCCATTCAGTTCTTGATATTTCCCAGGGATAATCAGCTCCTGAAGCCCTCTCTCACTTGACCTCAGTTACTCCCCTACTTCTCAGACCCTCTTCTCTCTGGCTATACACGAAGCAGAATCAGGAGATCTGAGCTTGCTCTCATTTCTGCCATCTATTTATTGTGCACCACAGGTAAGTTGCCTTACTTTCTAGGCCTTTATTTCCTGATTTCTAAATTGAGAATTCAACACAAAATTACTCCTCAGATGCAGCATTCAGCTCTAAAATCCTGAGGTTTCATAGCAGGAGGAAGTGGGGAGAAGAAATTGTGCATTGGAAGTTGCATAAACTTTAGCACATACTTGATTCAAATGCAGATGCACTCAGGTGAAATAATTTTTAATTTCTCTTTTTACTGTTGAATGAGGTTGTGAAGTTCTATAATATGTGCATTTCTTTTTCAGAAAGAAGGAAGGAGACCTTCTCAAAAAAAGCTGTAAAGGATTCAACAATGCCCTGTGTTATTGTTACTTGAATTCCAATTACTGGGGAAGCATTCTGCACATCTTTACTCATCATGATTCTACATGTCATCTCTTCTAAGTGGAACTAATTGCATTAAAACAGTCATGAAACTACAGTCATCCTCCTCCCTTCACTAAAAATGTAATCATAAAAATTTTAAATGCACATATTCATTTTCCTCCCCTTCAACCATGCGAGTACATCTTGGCCGTATTTACTGCAAAAATGCTTATCAGGTCTTTGTCTTTGACAATCTTAATGGAAAAATTAGATACACAACAGACTCCTGCTAAACCAAACATCTGATTCTATTACTTGGAAAAATAGTTGATATTCATTTCTTGCACCTGCCGCTGAGAATCTTGCTAGCTTTGTTATTTTTTCCTCCTCTCCATTCTTTTTCCATTGTGACTGTGTGTGTGTGTGTGTGTGCATGTGTGAATTAGAGAAAAGAGATTGAGTAGCATTTCCCAGCTACTCAAGCTAACACTGTACTAAATATTTAAGTGGCAGAATTTCTAGATAATATCTACATACTGAAAGGGTTTTAACTCATGCCTAAGAATCCACTGTTCCTTTATTTGTTCCAAATCAAATTAAATCTGACTTCAATTCCCCATTTATCAAAGTAGATAAGACATTAATATGTTTTTGTGGTGGAGAACTTGTACCCCCTTGAGAATATTTTGGAATTATTCGAGGCTCCCACATTCAAGACTATTCCGTTCAAGTCCTCTGGCCTTCTGTACACAGTGATCAGCAGGGCTCTAATTATTTAAACCTACTGTCTTCTCAAAGTTGACAGCATTGCTGTCTCTATATCAAGCTTGTAGAATCATAGCGTTCATGAAGTGAGGAGCCTCATTTCCTCCGTCCAGCCTTTTCACTGTGCAGTTTCACTATCAGAAGTCCTAGTATCTTTGCTAGGAGTAGAAGACTGACCCTTTCACCTGTGGGATCACCTCCACTGGCTTCTTTGTTTGGGCAGAAGTTAGAGAAATATCTAAATCATATCTACTTATCATCTATCTATGTATTTATCTATCTATCTATCTACCAACCTATTTATATCTAGGTTGGTAACTTTGACCACATCTAAGCCTTAAAGCTCTCCTTCCCTAGGTTTAAAAAACAAAGGCTAGGAAGTGTTAACCTCTAGAAGTTTGTAAACTTCCGGATTGAACCAAGATGGATGAAAGCAATCAATAACCCTCACAACTAAGGCCTGGCCACATTTTCTGGGGGAAGAAAAGCAACCATTACTAGTTCTATTTATTGGCAACAGAGTCTAGTGAGCTGGAAGAAAACCAGTTCTCATCTGATTTTAAATCCCCACTCATTCACATACTTGTGTAACTTTGAACTAATTACTTAAACTCTCCGTGCATATTTCCTCATTTGTAAAATGAGGAGGTACCCAACTGGTGTGGTTGATATGAAGATTGAATGAGTTATGAGATACGGCATGGGCTAAGAAAGTAATCAGGTGCCGAATGAGCACTATGAAAATGTTTCTTTTTATCATTCACACTCTCAGCTTGCCTTTTCTGAACTCAGTAGCCCTCAGTATATGATGGAGTGAATAACAGCATGGTCTTTAGAATCAGAGGCTTAAATCTTCATTCTATCAACTATCAAACCTTCAGGGAAGCCCTGTAACCTCTCAGCTTTGGTTTCTCCATCTGGAAAATGGAGTTATTAGTATTTACTCATAAGATGGTTGTACATATTAAAAGAAATAATATCTGCGACTCTCCTTAGTAGAAAGCTTAAAAGATGCTTAACCTTTGACCACAGAGGAGAACTTACTTCCTCTTCTGATTATCCACTGTTCAACTCTATTATTGTATTTTAGTCAAAGGACTAAATATTGCTGGATTCATCTTTCTTCAGGATCTCTGATCACTCGTTCTCCTGATCACAGGGCTAGATATTAGGTAGGCATGCTACTACGTGTAAATCCTTATTGAATTTAGTTTACACAATTGGGACTGTAGAAACAGGTCTAGATTATCTTGCAATTGTCTGTCCCCTGTCATCAGAAGAAGCACACCATCTGTAGATCAGTTCTGGCAGCAGAACTCAACCTCCCAGCTACATTCATTTTTCATGAAGTGGAGCCTCGCTGGGAGGGTGGTAGCTCTTGCCATGGATGCTCTGTCTGGTGCCAAGCAGCCGGGCTGGCTGAATGGAAGCAGATGCAGTGTGCCTGGCCTGGAGGAGGCATCAGAAGGACCCCCAGGTTGCCCGGGAGGATGCATCTGGTGCCCTTGTTGGGCCAAGTTTAACACATGGACCTGTTAGCAATATTAATGACTGTCCTCAAAAGGGCCCAGCCAAATGTAATTTATATTCAACAGTCTTCCAACTCACTCTGTGTGGCAATGCTGAGTGGAAGGAGTAAGCAATGTGCTCTTGATAGAAACAGCATCTATCCTTTGAGGGACCAAGAGGAGGTCAGCTCATAACCATCCATCACTTGTGGCATTTATTATTATTTTTAGTCAGACAATCAACTGTTACATGTCTTGTACTGTGTGCCCACCTTTGGCCTAGGCACTTTGTGGAGTGTCACAGAGGGGGAGAACTGTTTACCCCGGCACAGTGATATGCATGCATTCATTCTTTTCACACATAGGAGTGATTATGGAGTGATTATGCACTAGGCATTGTTGATAAATGAAGAAAAAAGAGAGATCAACTCAGACTGAAATAGTCATAGAACCTTTCACAGGGCAGAGAGGGACTTGATTAAGAAGTGAACAGATTGGGGTCTTTCCTGCTTTGGCCCCTTTAAATTAACCCAGGGCATCAGTACAAACCATTACAGGAATAATGTGGGGACGAGTTATCTGTCTTAGTACTGTTCAGGCTGACTATGAGTTTTTGTTGGATCTGCAATGTGAGTGTAAGAACATGTATTTTCCAGACCTACATTAGTGTTTGGAGGTTGTGGTCACTGCTAGGGCTGTTGATGAAAGCCGTGTTCTGGTTCTCTTCTTTGTGGACATGTGGTAGAGCGGGACTTCCTTTCTCTTTTGAAGTTATGTGTGACTAACTTTGGCAAGTGAAATTTGAACAGAAGCTTGTTTCTCTATGGAAGATCGTGAGCTGATGGATGATTCTCCATGACCCCAACTCTGGCAAGCACATGCAGGGATGGACCCCCCCATTACTCTGCACCCTAAGTGGCACAGCTACTGGCCAAACTGTACTGACGTTTGTGTGATGCAGAAATGAATGTTCAGTGTGTTAAGTCGCAGAGATTTGGGGGCTGTTTGTCACTGAGGCATAACCTGGCTCAACTTGCCTGAATTGGAAACACAAGACAAACACCAATTTTCATAGGGAAGCTATTTAATGGGGAAACTATTTTTGCCATTTGCTGGCAAAGGATAAAAGGGATGGCTACCGGATGAGGAGGGAGTCTCATAATCCCTCACATTAAAAAACAAAAGAAACAAACAAAAAACTCCCCTACCAGGTGGTCACAAAGAACCAGCAATTCCCTCTTCCTAGTCGTCTTCAAGTTATGGCAACATACTTCCTGTTAGAATGCAAATGTGATCTCCAACAGCTGTAATTAGGCAGACTCACAGCTGAGCTTCCAGCTGTGCTTCTTTCTAGCTCAGTGGTTCTCATTCCCTGCTTTTGCACAAACCTTGTGGTCTAATACTACATTCAGATACAAAGGAACTCACCTTTTTCCTTCGTTCAACTTTCCATGTGAAGAAGTTGAAGGGAGTAATTTTCTTAATTAAAAAAAAAAACTTCACAAATTGTACTGAAATATTTTCCCTGCTAGTGCTTACTGATAGTAAAATGTAGTCCCAAGTCTTGCATCTAATTATTTCAATAATAAGTAATAGAATCTGACATTCCTCATGGTGCCAGGAAAAGACCAGGGAAGTGTTTGCATTGCCTGTATCTTTAATCAGCTTGAGAAATATGAAATATTATTCATTTATGTTCCCTAGTTCACAGATTCATAAACCTGACTGTCCATGTTCCTTGGAAAGATCTGTTAAAAATGGAGGGTTCCTGGAGGAAGCAAACACTCCCCAGGGGATAAAAGCTGGAACAGTCCAGAGCAGTCCACTGATAGGTCTTGCACAATTTGCAAGAGAGCTGGGCAGAGGAAGAGGAGAGGGGAGGAAAAGGAATGGGGTTTGCGATCCGTGGATAAAGCAGAGTTCTGGTCCCAGGTAGAGAGGAGAAAAATATGGTACAAGGGAAAGGACATTGGCCTTGGTATCCAGAGAGGAGGGACACAACCTTCACCCTGAACTTTGCTACTGGAGGAGAGCTAACACTGTAAACACATCATTTTGCAATCTGTTCCAGGAAATTCTTGTTCAGAAAGATAAGCCTGTAAACCAATGGATAACTTCCCTGCTGCTGCAGAAAATTTCTGTGAACCAATTTGCCCAGGCAAATGTTTTCCTTCTCAGCATTCCTATCCACCCTAGTCTATTCTTCAGATTCATGTCAAGATCCCAGCAAATTGTGCTACCTATACTGAGCTAAGAACTGGTAAACCAGACCCAATGACAGCTGATTCTCTGCGTTGAAAGCTTTGCCTTAACTACTGTGCCCAGATCCCAGAACTCTCTAAATATCCTCCTAACTTCCTCCTTATGTGACACTGCTAAGGCTCTGTTGAGATAGTATTTCTCTTTCTTAAATTAAGTAAGAATTGATGAAATACAGTAAATTATGATCTTTCACCTATCCAAGTCATATATCACCTTCTTGTTGTTTAGAAATGAAAAAGCTGTTTATCTGAATATTTGCCAAAAAAGGTACAATACATTCTAACAGTACATTTAATTTTGTCTCACATGGGTATTTATGCTTGCTAATTAAGTAGTCCAATACCAACTGCACAAGGATTCTGGTTGTGATGAAGATACATTTGAACAAATTAAAAGGAAACAAATGTTCATGTTTTGGGCAAGGAACCCCAGTTTCAATGTGAGTTTGTATTGTATCTATTCCAAAGGAAAATTCAAATAGTTGTATAAAGGGAAGTATAGCCAGTAAAATGGGTGCTCCTTGCTTGAATATTTATTTCCTGTTTATCAGTGTCAAGTATGTATTTTGCTGTCAATGATATCCTATTTTCATACAATATAAAGATGGTTTGAGATATTTGGATTTTTCTTTATCAAAGCTTCGGCTATAACATAATTTTGTTTGCAAATGAAGACTCTTGGTTTTTTTCCATTCTAAAATTAATTAGCCCTTTTTATAATTGTAGCTGGCATATCTCATGCTCTAACAGATGGTAAGGCCACAATTTTGCTAACTTTTTCATTGTAATAGTTTTTGCAAATCAGATCCATCTCCAACAAACTGGACATCAATTTTAGCACCCTGGTGTCTAAACACAAAGAGGGGAAAGAAATACCCCTTCAACCCAGCAACAGATATCTCACATATGCTGAGCACTATTTCATGACTCCTCTCAATAGTGCTATGGATTAGGTAGACTCATTAGCCTCATTTTAAGATGAGCAAACGGAAGCAAAGAGAATCTAAGTGAATTGCCCTATGCCAGTTGCTAGGATGTGGGGGGACTGGGATGAGATCTGTACCTGCTGTCCCCACACTTAGGCCCCTAACCACATTCCTTGCCATGGCCAGAATTAATGCCTACTGGCATTTATCTTACTAAGTAAACCTAAAATATGTGCATTGGGAATTCTTCTCTGTTTTTTCTTAATTGGCAGAAAAAAGGAATGGCTCTTCATTTTATATTATGTAACCAAAGAGGTGGTTTCCTCCAAATAAAGGGATGTTCCAGGACTGACACATATTTCAGCATCCACAAATTCTGGTGATACGTGAACAATGTTGAGCTCTCCCTGCTAAGAATTCTCCCCTCCACCTCTTGTGGTTCTCGAGCTACCCAGACCAGAGGCACCACTGAACTTATTGTCACATTCCCTCTTCTCAGGGATGGATGTCAGAGGCTCCTAACTAGTTCTTCTCCCAAGTTCTCTCAGGTCCCCATTCAAATGTTTATTGCCATGTCCCAGACCCTCTCCTCTCTATATACACATTTTTTTTCCATGAAAAGATGATGCATCTCATTCTTAATTTTCAAAATCACGTGCCTGGTAGTTTTCTACAAAATTATGCCATTTTTTTCATATGGTATAAGATCAATCTATTCCTTCTACTTGTATTAGATCACTTGTCCATTGGCACAATAAAGGTAAAAGAAAGGTAAGATTGGAATAAACTTACCAATGATATTGTAGTGAAGTCTGCAAGTCTTTAGGAAAAAACCAGAAAGATTATTATTTATTTTTATAAATGGAAATATTTTTCAGGTGGCTAAGATGCTCTAGAAAAGAGATAGAAGTTGTATTACTTTTAATGTACATCTGTTCAGGTGTTTAATAAATCACTGTGCTGTACTTTCTGGTTCTTATTCTCCCCCCACACCCCAGCTTAATTTTCAAAATGCAAAGATGTGTGCTTCATCTGTGGGCGAATGAGTGTGTTTAATTGGCAAGTTGTCATGATTTTTGTGATTATGGTTTTTTAACTACGTGAAAAAAGACAAATGGTACATATAGTAACATCATTTGTCATTTGGTGTAACGATGATCTCTGAATTATAAGTGCTGTGTGCACTAATGCATCTGTTATTTCTCCATGACAAATAGGGTGATCAAAACCTCTAATAGATTGTACTCTTTTCTCCTGACAGGTTTATTTATTCTTCTTCCTGTGTTTAGAAAATCCACTCCCACTCATCAGCTTCTACTAGCGCCCAAGGCTGGGCTGCAGAATGAGGACTAAATATAAACCAAGCTTTGCTTTCAGAAACAAACTGAAGTAAAATTGCAATTCTGGCTGGGGCACGGGGTGCTTTTTGGCAAATGGAGGAGGTAAATCAGAAAGTTGAAGCTACCATTTAGTTAGCACCAGCTCTTTGCTGGGTATACATTACTATCCTTCCAATCACCTGGGGATAGAAGGCTGGGTGGGGAGTGGGGAGGTTATCTGAGTGGGTTTCAAACAAGATTGTTGAGGAAAGACACAGTCCTTGTCTGTCGCCTGCAGACATATGCTATTTCATCTGGGCTAATTATGGCATCTGAGCTAACTGATATATATGTGTGTATTACATGCCTTAATACATCTTAATCACGTATTTCACAAGAATATCAGAATAGGGACTATTTGGGGGAGACAGAAAAGACAGGAGGACAAAGTCAGGCACTTAAGTTTGCTATACCCTACTTCTACTGCTAACAGATAACAGGAAAGGAAGGAAAGAGACTGGAGGAATGAAAGGAAGTTGTTATTTCACTCGATGAAACACACTTAAATAGAATATTATATTAAAGTTATGTTTGTTTCATTTCTTCTGCATCTCCTTTCTCCTTTTAATTGCCATTTTTAGTGACTTCCCTTTCTTCCCTTCTCTAGAATGAGCTTTGGGGAGGCTAAATGACTTCCCAAGTTATAGAGAATGAGTTCACCTTACAGTGGTGAGATGACTCGATTAAGCATGATTGGCTATATGTGAAAATAAGATCAAAATTCCCCCTCTGCAAATGCATTCTTAGAAAACCTTCTAAACAGCTCATTTTCAAAAGGGGATAGATTAAGAAAATATTACAAAAAGCAGAAGCTGCATCAACATCTTAATGTTGAGGGTATATTTATAGATCATTAACTGCTCAAGGGTGTGAAAAGAGGGAAATTAAAGCTTAGTGTTAGGAACTACTGTCTATTGAAGTACATTCAGCAAAGAGGATAAAATATTCTGGAATTATAATTGAAAGTCAACAAGAAAATTTAATTTAATAATCAAGGCATAATTTTCCAGCCATGTTTACTAGGAAATGGGTTTTGCAGAGTACAGTGCCCTTTTATTGAAAATAAAAGTCTGTAGGTGATTATTATTCATCTTTTCAGAATTTATAACTATGATTAATCTTATCCTCATTAACAGTAAGGTCATGATTTAAAACACTATGTTGGCTAAATGCAATTTGGTATCCTGGAGTTGATCCCAGAACACATAAAAGGCCTTAGTGAAAAAACCAGTGAAATCTGAATAAAGTCTGTAGTTTAACTAATTAATAAGGAACCAGTGTTGGTTTCTTAGTTCTGGAAACTACACTGTAGGAACAGAAATGTGCAGTATCTTTCCTCATTCGTCTGAGGGTCATGACCAGCACTCCTATAGCTAAAGACAGATTAACCAAAAGTTTATTTAAGCAAAGTTCTACATGACGCGAGAACCTTTAGAAATGACCTAAAGACCCAGGAAAACTGCTTATGTTTGGTGAGGAATAGTTATTTGTGTAGAAATGTGATGGAACACAGGGTGTGATCTCTAATGGAGATAGGCCGAGTAGGAGACCCAGCAAGGCCTGTCTGCTCAATTCTTCTTGGCCCCCCTGTATGGCATTCCTTCCTCCAGGGACAGAGCAGGACACCTGTCACATGTGGGTCTGCCAGGGAGAGAGGAGAAGATCAGGGAGTGAACTTTCTAGGTTTTAGCACTTGTTTTAGAGGGAAGGAGTTCTAGTTTCCTTGATCTGCTTTTGGGGAAAGGAATTCTGGATTTTATGGTGGGGGAGGAAGCACCTTGCTTTTTCTCATCTTCCAGTCTTTTTTAGCTCAAAGTAACTGCATGCCACAGGGCCATACTTTGGGGTGTTGAGTTCTGAGCCCCAACAGTACCATGGCAATGTGAGATGTGACACCAGCGGGAAGTGGGTAAAGGGTACACAGGAACTTTCTCTACTATCTTTGTAAATTTTCTGTAAACATAAATTTTTCCAAAAATTAGAAGTTTATTAAATAATTCTATTCTGAGGATCAGAGTTTAGGCCAAATGTCTGATGCATTAGGCTGTACTTGAAAATTTTCTTTGTTTCAATGTCTGCTTTTGAAACTCTTAAAACTCCTAATATTTCATTCTTACTTAATAACTATCTTTGGCTATTTTTTAGGTGAGGATTGAATGTCTTACATCTTTTATTATTATGTTTTCAGTTCTTTTTTGCTGCTTATCCAGCTCATTCTGACCTCACCAACTCCTTCTGGTCAGTCATTGTTCCCTCAGAGTAGTACAGGTCCTCAGTTTTTCCCACTATCTTTCCCCAAATAGATCATGAAGTACATGTAGATCGTCTCCTCTGTGAAGTCTCCCTAACAAACCCTTCCCTCTGACTTCAAAATTCCACCCCTCCTGACAATACCATCTGGTCTTTGTCTGTGTGCAGTTTGTAGTTAGCCCAGGGCCTGACCCACAGTCAGAGCCTACAAATGTCTGTCCACAGATTTGACTGCCTGAAGTATGTCACCTTCCTAAGGAATGGTAAGTATTTGCCCTGCTTCTAAGCAACACACATACTTCACACAAAAGTAAGGCTAGCTGTGTTTCCATCTCATTGATGTTTTCTGTAGTAGATTCTGAGGTTTTGTTGAATGATGTGTTACATTGATTCCGAAGTCGTGGAATATGAGTTTTGTTCTTAGTGCACTTATACATCAAATTTTATCTGACCACTCACTTTCCGAGAAACTTCCATTTCTTTAAAGAGCCCAAAGTCTCAAAAGAAAATAGAAAACTAATATTTATGAATAAAAATAGAAGATAATTTCAAAAAACAGATCATACCAAATCTTATAGACAATAGAAAAAGAAGAAATGCACATGGACTGTGGGAGATGCAGGCAGACAAAGATGAAGCAATGTGGAAAGTTCAACCACAATGACATTCAAGGAGGTATTGTGGCCACATGTTTTTGTGGGTCAAGCAGTGTGCGTGTGAATTCACCCCTACAGGGAGCGGAAGCCAAGGTCCGGGTAAGATACTAAGGTTGGAAGGTGGTGTGAGGGAGCACAAAAGTGAGGAAATGCTGAGCAGTGGTGGACGATCAGATGGCTGAGATGGCAGAGTTGCACTTATGGACCACCTGTGCCCATGGTATTTGTCCTATAGAGGCAAACTTCCCTTGTGACATTTTATGAATTAATGTCCCTGTCTTCCTCAATTATTAAATGTGCTTTGCACATGGTGGACATGTCACATAATTCCATTGAGCTGATAAGACAATATATGAACTTCACCATCTGCCTCACACTGTCCAGGGTTTGTTGTTGCCACATTGCTATCTGAGTGATTTTTCAATATTTCCCGTCCTTAATTAGTTTCACAAAGCATTGCCAGGTGGCCTATTCAACATTCTCAGGACTGCTGAGCATATCCGAAACACAAGCGATCCTATAATAAAGACTTTGACAAAATGCCATGAAACATGTTTCAGACATTACTCACGTAGACCACATAACGAGATTGAAACTGTCTGGCCAAAATGTGTTAGCCCGGCCTTGTTGATGTATTCTTTCTTTTAAGTTTACACTTCCATGTATTCTGGAGCCCACTGGAAGTTCTGTGTCTTGGAATCAGGCAGGAGCATTCTCTCACTTCTACCTCCAATGTGCTTTTCTTTGTTCTCTTTTCTTGCTTATTCCAGCCTCTTTCCCCTGGTTCCTTTGTGAGGCATCTTTATTCCCTTCTCAGGGGAAACTTCACACCCTGCCGTAAATGCTTTTTGCTGCGTACACTACCTGGAGTCACCTGAATAGCACCAAGGTGCTCTCAAGTGGGCCCTTAGAGATTTGAAAAACTGTGGGTTTTCTCTGGTGGTTGACATCTTGTCTCTACAGTCTTGTCTTTTTGTTATCTACTCCTGTCTTTTATAGAGATTCATCTTCACTGAGCACAAATATCCCTATGGGCATAGGAATATTTTCCAGGGAGCCTGGATAACTATGAAAAATAAATTTCTAGATTCTCAGTTTACATCACGCTCTTCTCTAAGACTATTCTGGCCAATAATCCATCTACTAATTCTTCTTTCTCCATCTTCTCACCCCTTTTTTCTTGAGACAGAGTCTCACTCTGTTGCTCCAGGCTAGAGTACCATGGCATCAGCCTAGGTCACAGCCACCCTAAACTTCTGGGCTCAAGAGATCTCCTGTCTCAAATTTCTGAGTAGCTGGGACTGCCAGCACCTACCAAAATGCCCGGCTAATTTTTTCTATTTTAGTAGAGACAGGGTCTTGCACTTGCTCAGGCTGGTTTCAAACTCCTGAGCTCAAATGCTCTTCCCTCTTTGGCCTCCCAATTTACAGGTGTGAGACACCATACCTGGTCCACCATTCCCCTTTCTTAATTGCTCTTTTTTTATGGCAAGCACCTCTCTCAGCTGTCTGGAAAGTGCTCTGACCTAGTGTGTAAAACCCTCCTGGGCACTCAAAAAAAGGACAACCTAGAGAATGTTCCCCTCTCAAGAAGGAGGGCTTTGTATCTGCTAGGAAGCCTGCCAGGCAAGGTACCGCACCGGGGCTAGTTAGTTAACAATCAAGGATTCAGAATCAGTAGAGAGAAACTGACAGAGAGACTGTATATTAACAAGTTTACTTAATTTAAAAAATAAAGATGGGCTTTTTAATCTCAGAAATTAAGCCTCTTTGGCTGATTGCTTTGACAGTAAGGGCTGGTATTTTCTACAAATTGAATGAACAACTCTGAAGTTTTCAATCAAAATATATTTAAAGCATTATTAAATGTGTAATACACTGGAAAACACAAATTTTGTAATTATTAGAGTTGAGATACAATTTTCAGATGTCAGTTGAAATGTGTAAGGGCCCCAACAGTTTCACAATTTTCTTGTAAGGTGGATGAACAAAGCAGCTCTCACGGTTCCATCGGTCCTCACATACTCATCCTTCTTTCTCTTTTTAGATTTCCTCTATCAGCCTCAGTGACAGTTCCTCTAAACTTGTGTATGTGATAGAAATAAAATTATTTTTGAAAAAGCTTTGAGTACTTAGAATACCGCAGTGGACTTGCTTATCTGAAATATATTTGTAAGTTCTTTACACATGGAATAAAGTGGATTCCATGGCTCTTTCTCATATCCTGGAGTGATCTACTTTTACAAACATTATACTTAAGGTATTCAGTTTGCATTTTTGAGGGATCAAAGCCATAGGGGATTAAGTGGCTGTATGAACTAGTGGATTATTGATGAGCCTGTGGCTCTGTAGAAAGATAATTAAGAGTTTATTCAGAGAAAGGCCCAATTCAGGGCAGGAAACTAGGAGATGGGGCAGATACCCAGTCCTTAAGTTATGAACAAAAAGGCAGTTCTTTCTAGATGAAAGCAAACTCAGAATCCAATCAGTTGTCAGAAATATTCTAACTTAAAGGGAAAGTTATTTCTCATATGTGTCTTGTAATATTTATATGAAAGTGTCAAAGGAAAACTCTGGTGCAACCTGAAGGTTAATTCAGTCCTACATTTGAGAGGAAGCACAGCTCCCAGGAATATTCTTGGCTGCTGAGATCTATCAATGCCGTGACACTAGTGGGCACACCTTCTCCTCCAACCAGCAATGTGATAAATTCTTGAGATCAGAAAACTTGCTGACATGGGGCAGCCATGGTATAATTACATATTTTCTCCTTCTTTGAACTTTGGAACTAGGAACACACAGAGGAATGTTATCTTAATAAAAGTAGCTTGCCTAGCAGGACCAGATAAGTGAGTAACACGTGTGGGCACATTTTTGGCCTATTGGAAGCTGTTGTGGGATGAAGTAAAACCACTGAGGACTGTGAAATGTGCTACATGGAAAGATGTAAGAAAGACCTGGGAAGTGAGGGACAACGATTCTGTCAAAGAGAGATATAGAGGGAGAGGTTGATTTAAAATGACAAAAATGTTAGTACAAATATATGTAGGGAAGAAATACAAATATGGATACAAAATGTGTAGAGGATTAGATACTAGAAAAACTATGGGTATTTTATTAAAGAAGGACGCAAACAATTTGAAATGGGTTAGAATATGTAGTCACCATGAGAGACAGTATAGTCCTGGGATGGCAGTATTGTCTAGTGCCAGGGTCAGGTCCCTCTGGCCCACTGCCTGTTTTACAATGGCCTAGGAGCTAGGGAAGGTTTTCTATTTTTATAAAGTTAAAAAACACCAAAAGAATAACATATCATGACATGTGAAAAAAATGTAGATTTCAAATTTCAATGTCTCTAAAGTTTAAGTATTTAAATGGAACACAGCCATGTTTATTTGTGTGAGCATTATCTGTTTAGTGTAGAGTTGAGTAGTTGTGACAGGGCCATATGACCCGTGAAACCTAAAACATTTACTATCTGACGCAGGAAAGAAGTTTTTCCAACTCCTGGTCTAAAGAAACTATGCTAGGCTTTCCATCGGATACACATTTTTATTATTTTTTTTTACTGTTCTCCTATCACCTGGATTAGTTAGATTATCTTGGCCTTGGTTTTATCATCTGTAAAATAGATAATGAATAAATAATATATCATGGTAATGACTGGAAATAGATAGTAAAAATGTATGCATTAACTTGGCAGAAGTTGTAAAAACTCACTGTTAGAAGCAACCTGTAATCCTCCTAAGATTAATTACTTCTTGTTTACTTTGGATTCTCTTGCCTCCCTTTTTCAGGAGTTATAAATTATTGAATAAGTCACACTTCTCTTCTATAATGAATATCTCTTTCTGGGAATTCTGGGAAGATGGCAGACTGGTAGCATCCTTTGGCAGAGGCTCCTGACCAGAGGGAGAAAAACTGGACAGAATCAGACCCTATGAAGCCAAAGGTGGGGAGCTGAGCCAAGAAAGAAGTTCAGCAACCTTTAACTCCAAGGAAAAGCATTCAAGGAACCAAATTACAGGTACAAAACCTGTCAACTAGAGGATGGGAGACCCCTCTCTCAAACCGGAGGCCCACACTGGGATCTCTGAGAGTGAACAGGGAATGGAAGACCTCTCATTTTACCTCACTGGAGAGAGCCACTAAACACCAGGCCTATTTCTCCAGGGAGGTCCCACTTATAAACCTAGACACCACCCTGCCAGGCATAAAATTAAACAGATATTTTCCCCCATAATTCCAAACTCCCAGTCTACCCTTTCCTCCACTCATGGTGGTCTAAAGTTCTGCCCCCCCACAGAACGCAGAATGTTTGGTCTTTTCCTGAGAGATCTAGGCATAGTGTGGACTGCCTACCATCAAGATGGAATCTGTGACTAGTGGGGAAGAAAGAGGGTGTGGGAAGAAAGGGACACCCGGCAGGAGGAGCAGTCCCCTGGTTATGACTTTGTCCAGCCAGTGGTGGTGTTGACCCTCAGTTTTGGCTGTGTCTGGCAAGAGAGGGTGCAGAATCCCAGGCTCTGATGGTGCCCACAGCAGGAGAGTGGTTGCCCGTGTGGACTGAGTTTGGTGTGCAGAGCTGGTTCCTAGCCCCAGCTGGGTCTGGAGAGTAGAGGCTTGCCAGGTGTGGACCAAGACTTGAGGGCAAGGGTGTGGTCCCCTGACTCCAACAGAACCAGGGAACAGTGGCTTGCTGGGTGTGGACTGAGACTGGTGGCAGTGTGTGGTCCCTTGACTCCAACTGGCCTGGCAAGCAGAGGCTTCCTGGGGGTGGACTGAGACTGGTGGGTGTGGGCATGGTCCCTGGCTCCAACTGCGTCTGTGAGCAGAGAAGCAGGCAACAGTGGGAACTGAGTCTGATAGGCAGGGATGTGGATCCCTGGCTCCAATTCTGCAGTTGGAGACCCCTGGATCCCTCTCTGTTGAGCAGGGTTTTCACTGCTGAGACAATTTAATTGGGACTCATGTCTGGAGTGGTCCACCTGGAGACACTCTGGGGTTGACCTTCGGAGTTCTGTAGAGGAAAAGAATTGAAGGGTGGGGGCTAGGTGCTGCAGTTGTCTGTATCTCTTCACAGCTGAGATTTAAACCTAATACTGTGGCTTCTTAGGATAGGGTAAGCATTGTTTCTCAAACTTCCTAATGCCGTGATGTATTTTCATTGTTACAAGGGGTCATGGCCCACAGGCTGAGAATTGCTGGGGTAGAGTTTGACTGATAACAAAACAGAGCTAGCTTGAGCTATCTCACCAAGTAGGTCCTCAGAGTCTCTGGCCAAAACTCTGAAAGGGGCCTTTGTAAGGTTGTAGGAAATAAGCCACAGTTACAAAGCCTAGCACTTTGGTAAGGGGCTGATTATCTCTACTACCTGTGAGCCCCAATTCAATTTCATCCTATCAGTTCTAATAACCAAACAGTGGAAAATAAATATGGTGTGGAACCAATGGAAGAACTCTGGCAACATGAAGAACCAGAGTAGATCAACATCCCCCCCAAGGAATGGCAAAGGAGATATAACTAAAGATGTCATGCATAGACAAATGGTTGAAATGTCAGAAATCAAATTCTAGAATGATGGCAAATAATATGAATAGAATGGAAGAAAAGTTAAGAATTGAAATACAAAGAGTAGTTCTAAAGTTGTCTCAAGAAATTAATGAATTCAAAAAACAAAGTCACCAAAGATATGGACATAATGAAAAGAGAGATAGCAGAGCTAAAGGAAATGAAAAAGTTAGTCAAGGAGCTCCAAAATACAGTAGAACCCCTCAGTAATAGACCAGGCAGAAGAAACGATCTAAGAAACTGAAGACAAAGCCTTTGAACATTCCTAAATGCTCCAAGAGGCAGACAAATGGAGATGAAAAACTGATCATTCCCTGAGAAAGTTGTGGGATCACTTCAAAAGATTAAATATTCATGTTATAGGAATTCCCAAAGAAGAAGAGGATGCAGACAATTAGGTAGTCAGATAGTAGACAGTTTCAAAACCCCAGCAAGACTCAATCCAAATAAAACATCTCCTGGATACGTTGTGATTAACTTTTCCAAAGTTAAGATGAAGGAGAAAATTCTGCAAGCAGCGAGACATAAGAAAAGCATTACTTACAAATGGAGAAATATCAGAACAACTGCAGATTTCTCCACCGAAATGTTTCAAGCCAGAAGAGAATGGTCATCGATCTTCAATCTCCTAAAACAAAACAATTTTCAGGATCCTGCATCTAACTAAAGTGAGTTTCATTTGTGATGGAGAAATCAAATACTTTAATGACATAGACATGTTGAAGAAATTTGCCTTAAATAAATCAGCTCTCAAGTATATTCTCAGACCCATCCTCCATAGTGACCAGCACAATGCTCTACCACCAAAGTAAACCCACTCAGAAATTTTTGAACAAAATCCAACTTCCACAGTGGTGAAAGGATTAAAAATGTCCACTGGACATCCGAAAAACATGACACCCAAAATGCAACCAGGCTTATCAGTTCTCTCAATTAATGTGAATGATTTAAATTGTCCTCTAAAGAGGCACAGGCTGGCTGACTGAATATAAACTCAGACCAGATATCTGTGGCATACAAGAATCAAATCTTACCTTAAAGCAGTGGTTTCAACCTTCCTAATGCTGTGATGTATTTTCATTGTTACAAAGGGGTCGCAACCCATAGGTTGAGAACTATTATCTTAAAGGATAAAAATAGACTCAGGATGAAGGGATGGGCATCTATAATACAGACAAATGGAAACCAGAAAAAAGCAGGGTTGCAACTTTAGTTGCAGATACAATTGCCTTTAAAGAAAGATAAGGATAGTCACTACATATTTGTCAAGGGAAACAACCAAAATAAAGAGATTTTGATAATTAATATTTATGCACCCTACCAGAATGCTCCTCAATTTATAAAGCAAACCCTAATGGATATGAACTATTTGAATATTCCTGCACTATAATAGTTGGAGATTTTACTACCCCCTTGACAATTTTGGTTAGATCCTCCAAGAAGAAACTAAACAAAGAAATATTAGACTTAAACCTGACCCTAGAATAAATGCAATTAACAGACCTTTACAGAACATTTCATCCTAATAAAACTGAATATACATTCTTCTCATCAGCACAGGGATCATCCTCCAAAATTGTTCATATCTTAGGACACAGCTCTAACCTCAGCAAATTTAGGAGGATTGAAATTCTTCCTTGTATTTTCTTGGACCATGGTGGAATAAAAGTTGAACTCAACAGCAATAGGAATCTTCATATGCAAACAAAGTCTTGGAAACTAAATAACCTAATGCTGAATGACAGCAGGGTGAAAGATGAGATTAAGAAGGAAATCACCAAATTTTTGGAACAAAATGATAATGAGGACACAAATTATCAAAATGTGTGGGATACTGCAAAGGCAGTCATAAGAGGGAAATTTATAGCATTGGAAGCCTTCATCAAGAAAACAGAAAGAGAGGAAGTTAATAACTTAATGGATCATCTTATGCTACTGGAAAAGGAAAAACATGTCAAACACAAAACCTGAACAACAAAAGGAATAACCAAAATTAGATCAGAATTAAATGAAATTGAAAACAAAAGAATCATTCAGAAGATCAACAAAA
>CAUYRH010017304.1:0-20840 GCA_963574655.1 Perodicticus potto
TGGGATCACACCTATGGTGCATCTTAGTAGGGTACTGGTGAAACTTATTAAATGTAGAGTATCAACGTCTTTATATAGTGATTAAGAAAATGCTATGAGGGCTATCTCTCACAGTACGATCAAAATGTTTCTGATTGTATACTGAGCACATTCTGCCCTATGATTGCACCAATGTACACAATTATGATTTAATAAAATTATTAAAACAAATAAAAAAAAGAAAAGAAACAAAGCTATTGTGGCTTTGAAAATACCATAACTTTCAGTAGGAAAGCTCACAAAGTATATGCCTCGACATCAAGAGGATATAAAAACAACAGATCTCAAGAAAAAATTACTAAAAAATGCTCAAGAAAAGCTAAAATGCAAGGAACACAAAAATGAATATGTAGCTCAGAGTGTTATAGAAACCAATGCAGAATGAAAAAATTATAAAAATTTAATCAGGAATAAAGAGATGAAAGAATTTGCAAGGAAGAAAGACAAAACCCAGGCTAAGCTGAGCAAATACATGAATAATTGGCGTTCCCAAAAGGAAAACTAAAGCAAAGAAATAAAGCAAATATTTAGAAGTGTAGTCCGAGAAGAAAAACTTGAAGTAAAAACTCTTTAAATAAACTTCAATCTACATTTTCAGAGGCATCTCCTACATAACATAGATAACAACCCAGAGTAAATTACGCAAATTTAAAGATACAGAAATAGTTCTTGGGAAAACTCACCTGAAAGTCCAAACCAATTACAAGGTAAAGAAAATCACACTGGTATGACATTTTTGGACAGCAGTACTATATACTACAGGAAACAATGATCAATATTGTAAGGATAATCAGAGAAATAAAATATGAGCCAAGAAATTTTATTTTCATATGTAGCCAAAATATTCAACTATAAAAATGAGAGATAAAGTTGTATGTACAAGAACACATATATAAATAAATAAAATAAAATATATATTTTAAAGCTCAGAGAAATAGTTTTCTCATATTTTTCCTAAAGAATATACTAAATAATGTGGTTCAGGCAACCTTAAACGTGTTAGAGAGGCTGCGGCATACCTGTGGGGACAAGATTTAATATATTTGTAGAATTCAGCTTTAAAATACGTGGGAAAATGTTGACAAAATAAGATATATATGTTACATGCTCTAACAGGGAGAAGTAATTAAAAACGACCTGCCCCCCACCAAAAAAAAAAAAAAAATGAAAGAAAGAAAGGAAGAGAAAGATGGATTAACTGGAAAATAGAAAAAGAATTACTAATTTCTTTGACAGGTAATAACTGGAACTAAAAGGGATATCCTTACTGATGACAAAGAAAATGGAACTGTAAGTGTATTTTGGACCTGAAATTGTCACTGGGCCAAATTCAGCCTTCTGCTTGTTAATCTAATGTTTCATTGTAACACAGCCATACCCATTAATTTATTCCTGGCTATGATTGTTTTCACAGTAGGAAGGCAGAATTGGGCAGTTGCAACAGACACTGTATGGCCCACGAGCCTAAAATATTTATTATCTGGTCTTTTCCAGAAAAAGTTTACTGACAATCCCCCTTCATCCGGCAGATGTATTTCTCAACATAGTTGAGGGAGCAGGTATATCCTAAATCCTACAGTTTTCTTCTCTTCTTTCAAAAAAAGGACAGGAGTGCAACAACCTGCAGCTCCCATCACCGCAGCTGCTGTCAGCATCTCAGCAGGTTCTCATCCTCACCATCTCCACTACCAACTGGACCTTCCTCTCACCCTCAAGCCTTATCTCGGTAGGTGCTGGCGACCTACCTGGCAGTTTGATCCAAACCTTCAGTCCTGAGCGGTCTGCACCCTTGCTAATCATGCCCTTCTGAGTCCAGGTTGCTGTTCATGTCCATTCACAGTGCCAGCAGACCAAGGAAATACCCAGAGACACCCGGTGGATCAACACTTTCCATTGTACCATTGTTTTTTACAAGAAACTCTCCCTAAAAAAAATAAAATAAACAAGAAGCTCTCCCTAAAAAAAATAAAATAAACAAGAAGCTCTCCCTCCTCCTGCAGCTTAGGCTCAGTCACCCCTGCCCTCGCAGGGCAATGTTTCTCACCTGCTCTTCCCTACACAGAAAGAATTCACCATGGCCAGGAAGCAGCCACATGTAATTTAATGGAATCCTGGCTGTGTCTCCCAGTAAGTTATTATACATTTAAGAACCAAAAGGTCAAATCCTGCAAAACCTAAAGTTGTAAAGATGGGAAGGTCCAAATTGCCCTTGGTCACTTGAAGTGACAGTGAGTAAAGCCTCTGCTTTCACGACGTGGCTACTGGACTTGGGCCACTTGTGCTTTCACACTACAGCAGTGGATTTCTATCTGTCCCTGAGCTGCCTGGGGACGTGGCAACTGGCTCCTCCCAGAGCCAGTGATTCAAGCTCATCCACACCAGTAGCTACCTCCAAGGGTATCATAAGCTCGGAAGTAACATGCCAACCCTTTAGCAACATTTGATTTGCTAGAAGAGAATCACTAGGTCCAGCCCACACTCAAGCAAAGAATAATTAAGTTTCACCTTTTAAGGACAGGACTATCAAAAAATCTGTGGACACATCTCTAAAACTACCACAAATACCACAGGTGTTTTTCTAAAGATAAAATATGCAATTCTTAAGTTAATATGAAACAAAAACAAGCAAATAAGAATACCTAGAAAACAGTTGGAAAATTATCACCACGTGATGGAACTTTTCCTACCACATATTAAATCACATTACGATGTCCCTACAATTCAAGAACGTAATATCAGTGCACAAAACAAGAGGAAGAGAATAAAAAGTCCAAAATTTACTCAGTGTATTTGGAAATTCATTAAATGACATTCATAGCATGTCAGTAGGGGGGAAAAAGTGGACTTTTGATCAAGGGTGATTAGAAAACTGGATGTCCATTTGGGAGAAAAAATATAAAACACTGGAAAGAGAAATCAAAAGCCAATTTTAAAAATTATCTATATAGAGATGGGACCTAAAGGAGAAAATGGAGAAGAAAGCAGGCTTCACAAAAATAGTTCAGTGTACAGTATTAATGGTGGAAGCACATCTTTCACATATTCAACAATAAAATAAATAACAAATGAAGCAATCTTCCAAACTGCAAATATATGTAAACATATAAACCTACCTACATATCACAGACATAATCATAGGAAGAAGGTCTGGAATCTGAGACATCTTTTGCACAACTAAACTGGTTCTAATAAAAAGACAATGATAGGAAGAGAAAAATGAGGGAGAAAGACAAAATTAGTACTTGTGACCCAAATGATAACTAAATATGATACACTGGCCTTATTTAGATTTCGAATTGAATAAAACTTTTGAACTTTTAAAATCAAAAGGAAGAAATAATTATTTTTGAGTCAATGGGGAAAATCTGATTATAGACTGGATAGTAGATGAAACCAATCCTGAAGCAGCCCAAGACTAGCAAATGTGGGGAGCAGTTAGCACCAGTAACCCTAAAAAGGAACAGAGAAGTAGCAGATATCGGGAAGTCTTCTAGGGAACCAACCTCTAAGAGTTGTTTCAGGGAAAAAAAGCAAAGCTAGGCAGCTCAGCAGGAAAGAAATCAGGGGATGAACCTCTGAATTGCACTCTCCTGCCCTCCAAATTACTGTCCTTCCAGATGGGAGCTGAAGGAAAGGGAGGCCAACGATGCAATTGATGGGGGAGTCCCACACCACTCAGACTAGGGTAGAGAATGATCCAGGGTCCATCCCCAGTGGGATGGGGGAGTCCCACACCACTCAGACTAGGGTAGAGAATGATGTGTACAAGCAAACAGAGAATCACCCACAGAAAAATAGTGTTAAACTCACTAGGTGAGCTAATACTGCTAAAGTTATGCAAGAACTGGCTCCTGTTTTTAAGGAGATGCACTGAAATGTGTAGTGATAAAATTCCATCATGTCCAGGACATTCTTCTTTACAACTTCAACAAAGAAAAATGAAAAACAAAGGGGCCAGATGAAGCAAGTAGGGCAAAATTTGATCATTGTGAATCTGGATAATGGATATGGAGGTTTCAGGAATGATTCTTTTTTGAATGCGTAAATTTTTTATAATAAAAATAGACAAAAAAATAATTATAACCAAGTAATACACTATTAGAAATATTTGTAGCTAATATGTAAAGTTGCAAATTAACAAAAATGCAGAAGAATCAGTCAGTGAATGTATAAAGATTTCAAAACAGAAATAAACACCTTGAAATAAGAAAATGCTCAAACACAAAGAAATCTTTAGGACGGCGCCTGTACCTCAGTGGGTACTTTCACTTTGCAATGAATGTTGTATGTGTGATCACTCTGCCATGGGCTCGACTCAGTACCAGTCGGTACTCATCCTTGTCATTGAGAGCCGGGGACCAGGAAACATCCAGACAGACCTAATCCCTGTTGTTTTAAAAATAATTGCATTATATTTCCTTCCATTTTTATTATTTACACATTATATTTTTAATTTCTTACATATAATTTCCTAGAAAAATGTATCTATTTTATCTAAATCTTTCTATTTGTTGTCAAATAATATACACATTATATTTATATAATATTTTAATCTTTGTGGATAAATAAAACTCCTACTGCTTTTTTATTTTTAATAGCTGTGTTCTAAAGTTCCTAGACCAGACTTACCAAAGTTGAATCGACATAAACTGTCTTTCATTTTTATAGTTTAAGTCTATTTCATTAATCACTGCTTTTATTTTTATGAATTACTTCATTCTGTTTTCTTTTACTTTGTTTTATTAGCTTCCTTGAATCTTAAGTTATGTTTTTATTTCTTTTTTCAGTTTTTCTTATTGTCTAACTTATGTATTTAAATGTATTCAATATATATAATGCAGTTAAAGTTCTACATGTCTTTTGAATTTATTTTGAGTTTTTAAATACCAAAACTGTTCAACCAATTACATCTATGTTTTAATATTTACACACAGCCTGGTAGTTGCATATATTTGAAAATATTTTAAAGTATTTAAATTTACTTTTCTGAGCAGACTTTTCATAGACTGAACATTCACCACAGGTAGATATCAGTACAGTAAGCCCAGTTTCTATACTGATCACTTCCACATGTTGACCAGTTTGTTACAGTCTCTTGGATGGTCAACATAAAGAGGTTCTACTGTATCTGATGTTTTAGTTTTATGCTTTCTATATTTAGTGCACTCCTTTATATTATCTTAGGCTTTTTTTTTTTTTTTTTGTAGAGACAGAATCTCACTCTATGGCCCTTGGTAGAGTGCCATGGCATCACACAGCTCACAGCAACCTCCAGCTCTTGGGTTTAGGTGATTCTCTTGCCTCAGCCTCCCGAGTAGGCACCTGCCACAACACTCAGCTGTTCTTTTTTGTTTTGCAGTTCAGCCAGGGCCGGATTTGAACCCACCACCCTCAGTATGTGGGGCCAGCACCCTACTCACTGAGCCACAGGCACTGCCCCTTATCTTAAGCTGTTTGAAATTAAAAGTAAATATTGTGTTAATTTTAAAGTGTCTTTTTTTTATTTTTAAAATGCTGAGCCTCCGTGTCTCTAATTGTGAATATCAATGATTTCCGAGCATGTGCTGACGTCTCTATGTGGAACGAGAAAATCACCACACTTCTTTATTCCACTTCTAGCCTTCTCGTTTTCATAGGTTATATGTTATAACCTATATTTATACCTTATTTATTTTGTCATGATTTTATTTATTTTTTATTGGGGATTCATTGAGGGTACAAGAAACCAGTTTACAGTGATTGCATTTGTTAGGTAAAGTCCCTCTTACAATCGTGTTTTGCCCCAAAAAGGTGTGGCACACACCAAGACACCACCCCCCTCACTCCTTCCCTGTCTCTGCTCTTCCTTTCCCCACCCCTCCCTCATTCTTTCTCTCTCTGCTCTCCCCTTTCCTCACCCCCACCGTGACAATAATTGTCATTAATTGTCCTCATATCAAAATTGAGTACATGGGACTCATGCTTCTCCATTCTTGTGATGCTTTACTAAGAATAATGTGTTCCACTTCCATCCAGGTTAATACAAAGCCTGTAAAGTCTCCATTTTTTTTAATGGCTGAACAGTATTCCATAGTGTACATATACCACAGCTTGTTAATCCATTCCTGGATTGGTGGGCATTTAGGCTATTTCCACATTTTGGTGATTGTAAATAGAGCTGCAATAAACAGTCTAGTGCAAGTGTCCTTATGATAAGAGGATTTTTTTCCTTCTAGGTAGATGCCCAGTAATGGGATTGCAGGATCAAATGGGAGATCTAGTTTGAGTTCTTTGAGAGTTCTCCATACTTCCTTCCAAAAATGTTGTATCAGTTTTCAGTCCCACCAGCAGTGTAAAAGTGTTCCCTTGCCTCCACATCCACGCCAGCATCTGCAGTTTTGAGATTTTGTGATGTGGGCCATTCTCACTGGAGTTAGATGGTATCTCAGGGTGGTTTTGATTTTCATTTCTCTAATAATTAGGGATGACGAGCTTTTTTTCATATGTTTGTTAGCCATTTGTCTTCTTTAGAGAAGGTTCTATTCATGTCACTTGCCCACTGATATATAGGATTGTTGGCTTTTTTCATGTGGATTAATACAATAATTTATTGTAATGATTTTGCCTTTTACCATCTGGTAACTTTTTTTTAGCACCACTTCAAATTCTTTTTTGAAATTTACTTACAACTTCAGTCATCTTCAATATGACTTTCAAGTATTTGTTTTTTAGACTAGAACAAATAATGTCTTTAAGTCTTTCCCTTTCCCTTTACTCATGTGAATGAGAATTTGACCAGGTTCAGAATTTTTAAACCACAACCTTTTTCCTTAATACCCCTTGTAACAGAGATTTTAACTTCATGGACTAAGAATGAGTTGCAGGTATCATGAGGAATGTGGGAAGCACCTTAGCCCTGAGGATGCCAACTGGAACACTACAGCAGGCACCTTGGCCTACAAACAGCACTGATTATTAATCAAATAATATTTTTACAGCACCATGTTGTAATAATGTTGGAAAGTGCTCTATAGATGTTGCTGTATTCTTTTATCTTGTTATTGTAATGGAAAAGTTTAAAACCCAGATTTTTTTCATTTTATCTAATCTTTTTTTTTTTCATGCCAGATGTATGTTTCTCCTTCATTGTTGAACTTCTAGACTTCGGTCAAATTGTGTGTATACCTGCATACAGTGCCTTTTACAACTCATGAGTCATTTGAATCTAAAAAGTACGTTTAATTTTCTGTTTGGAACCTTTTTTGTCATAACACTTTACATATTTCTTTTAGGTCATTTGTCTTGATCCTTCTCCCAATAACAAAATGTTTCCTTATTTGAGACATTTATTATCTCTTATGTTTATCTGATTTTCTTAGTTGTTTTCATCTCTTTTTTTCTGCTGAATTATAGGCAATTTCTTTAACTGGCTTTTTGATAACTCTTGATTTCCTACAGTTTCAGTGCTATTCTTTACTTCATCTACAATGGGTAAAAAATTATCTTTCCAGTTTTTAATAAGTTATATAACATTTTGTATTTATTGTTTTAAACCATATTTCTACTACTTTAAATCTCTTGGCCTTCACATGCTTTCATCTCCATCACCTTAAGGCATTTTGTTTCTACCTTGTCAGGTGTATCTCACTTTATTTATAAAAAAATTGGATTGGGTCTAAAACTTCACATTAACTGGTGCTACCAGACAGTATGCACTTTCTTGGCCTCTTAGCACTATTTATCCACTCTCTGTGTTACTGATGCTCTTCATATGCCCCACATTCTTGATTTAATTTTTTATTTTCTATTTTACACAGTACTGAGAATTTTATACAGGCATCTATTCCTCTAACTCCCCAACAGGCAACGAAGTAATTTTGGAACCTCTCATTCTCCAACTGAATGACAACAGTTTCCTCTTATTTTACTTGAAGTTGAAGAATTACTTGATAGTTTAAATTTTGAGTTATCTAAAAGCCTGAGGTATAAAGAGAAAAAAAAGTTTCCTAATAAGAAAATGTGGCTTTTCAGTGTGTTTTTTTAGTGTTTCTATGAACAGAAAAGATCTTAACCTACATACCGGAGCAACCATCCTAAGGTTTCATCAAGTACCTCAAGGAAGAATTTCTGTGTTTTTTTTAAAAACAAGCAAAAGTCCTGTCCAAATTTGCTGTCACTCACCTTCTACCGGTAACAATCACCTAAGCCCAGGATTTCCAGCATCTCTGCCCTCAAATTCCCACTGGTCTCCTCCACAGGGTTCCATCAACCACACCAGAAAAGAGCCCTGATCCTTTAGGCAATTGCTCTTTTCTTTTCCTAAATAAACGAGCTGGAACACATACATTTACCTGGGCCTGCGTGTGTGTGTGTGTGTGTGCGTGTGTGTGTGTGTTTTTCCCTGTCATAGGTCACTGCCCTCAGATTCGTATTTAAAATAAAGACCGAATTCTATTGTCCTATCTCCATTGTTTCTAATCATTTCCTGTAAAAATGGTTATTCAGTATTTGCTTTCTGACTTGCCTGCCCAATACATTGGTGGATTAGAAGAGCCCCATTGTCTGGGAACCCCTTGCCCTTTAGGGAGTTCCCTAAAGTTTGGAGCATAGGTGAGAAGAGTTCAGAGTATCAGTAAAAGAAAGACCATGACATTCATAATTCAGCACAAATTCCAGCACATTATTTTATCAAATTGGGGTGGATATTTCTTCTATCTCATTCAAGGGAATAAAAAAAAAAATAAGTGGCAGATGTGGAATCTGCAGAGGCCATTGTAACATAAGGTTGAAAAGAAGAGTAAGTATGGATATCAGGTCACATTTGTAGCTAGTGAAGGATGGAGAAAGACCTATTGTTATGGGCAACTTAGCTCATGGAACTTTAGACCAGCGCTGGCCAATAGAACTTGCAGCAATAATGTAAAGATTCTACATGTGTGCATTCTATATAGTATCCATTAGCTACATGTAGTTTTTGAGCACTTGAAATATGTTACAATGGCTGAGAAATAATACTTTTAATTTTATTTAACTAATTAATTTTAATATCCACCTATACTAAACAACATAGTCCAAGCCAAATCACTGACTTGTCTATAGTCAACTTTCCTCCTCTCAAATCCACCCTCCAGCCCAGTTATTTTCAAAAGCTATGGGGAGCTTATCTCAAGAAGTGTTTGAAACAAAAGTTGTCTAACTAAAAATTTTTCCTGAAATATATCGCTCTACATCTCGAAGGACCTTTTTGTGGTAAGGCAAGTCTGGTAGGTTGAAGGAAGTATCAGCCTTTCCCTTCCAGGATTTCTGTATCTTGTCTCACAGTTAGGATCCATCTTGTGGTCAATATAAGTCCTGGAGAACTCAGGAACCCTCTAAGCCTGGCAAAATCTTTTGCAAAGAACTTGATGATTTCATCCTCACCTGGTCTTTTCCTCTACTAACTTCTATGATCAATGATCCTCTCAATGATCTCAGGGTCTTTATCCTCCCTTCCCAGGAAATGGCAAGATTCATTCTCATCAAAGCAAACACCCAAACCTCACACTCCATGTTTCAAACCTGTGAGGAGCCTTGCTATCACAGACATTCAACTTTTAATCTTCCTGTGTCTCTAAAATAATGTATTTTTACTGCATCTTATAACATTTTACTTCTCGGTATTTTTTTAAATCACCTAAATGACCTATTTTATACACAGTATGTGGTTAAAATTAAAGCAATAATCCTGCTCATTCCACATACAAACTATTTTTCATCTTTGGAAAAAACATCGATTATTCCCAGTGAACACTGCTGCACAGTTGCTAATACTTCACTATCTCACAGACAAAGAATAAGAAAAGGAAATGAATAAAGACCAAAAGGAGGACATCCGTGTGGAGGCCTTGCTAGAATCAAAGACGAACTTTTAAAGTCTGTGATGTTTTTATGTCAATGTCAAATCAGTCGTCTCCCTATTTGATATTATAACCATAAATCATTCTCAAATAAGCAATAGCATATTTAAGGGAGTGAAGGAGGGAGAAAAGAGATGAGATAGAGAGAGAGAAAGGAAGGAAGAAAATAAAGATCCCATAAAGCTATTATTAGCCTCATGATGCTGTTAATTACAGCAAACGTTTTTTCAACTTAGTCATGGAAAAGACTCAAAAGTAGACATTTGTGAAACAAAAATATTTCTGCTTCCCCTCCCCACTCAATTTTAGTCAACTGGAAAATATCATGAAACTAAATAGCCTCTTACATGATTTACAAATCATACACACACACACCCCCAAATGGTTGCTCTGCCCCTAAATCTCTATCAGCTGCACAGCCCACCTTATCACTGCAAAGATAAGTAACTATGTACAATAATGTGTGGGTGAGCGGGTTGGTGGGAGACTTGTACCAATTTGGGGAATCTTTGGGTACATAAAGAAGAGAGAAAGTTGTTTCCCTTTTGAAAAACACCTTTGAAGATTTTATTCCAGAGGAAGGTCTCAGTTATAAATATTCTGTCCATGTGGCTTTACCTGCCCCAACATCTCTTTTCTTCTTAGACATACTTATATCAGAAATCCCTTTCCGTTGTCATAATGGCTAAAATTCTCCAATGAGAGGGCATTATGATTAACCATAAATCTCTTTTAGAATTCAAATATCTTTGAGAATCTTATAGATCTCACTTCACCAACAACTGATCATCTAATTAGGGTAATTAAATTTTTAATTTGTGGGGCCTGCAGGACTATTGCATGCAGCAGAGCAAGGGGGCAGATAATGCAAAATGGCAGTATAGTTTTCATGCTTTAACATCCATAGCATCAAATTCTATAATATTTAGAAATGCAAAACTTTTGGCTCCACCTCAAAATTCTCAATTGGTAGATTTGCAGCAGGTGCAGGAATTTTCTTTGGAACAAGTGTCTCCTGCATGTTGTTCAATTGCAAGGCATTGCTGCCCCTGGGAAGCGGGCACTGCATAGTCTGTGCAGCCTGCCAGGGTCTGTACATCGCCCACTCAGATAAACACTTAGGTAATTAGAATACATGAAACATTGAGGCTCATGGGGAAATGGCAAAGACTAAAAGTCGATGAATATTTTTGAATGACTCAACACTGAAAGCATACTTTGCCACTTTAAAATTTCATCAAGATTTGGCTTTATACCCATGAAAGCAGCCTTTCCTCCCCTTTTTTTCCTCCTTTTCCTCTACAAAAATTTCTCCTTTCACAACCTGGATTCTATTTTAGTTTGTATGAACCAAATAATTGTTGCGTGTTGTCTTGGAAATCTGTCCATCATCTTTAACTTTACTTCAGTATGAAAACGTACAAAGTAGAAACAATCCAAATACCCCTTCCCCAAAATAGAAGTTTAAAATTTATACTAAGAAGGAAACCAGACAGACAAGATTCCAAGACAACTCTGCATTTTCAGGAACCAGTGTTGTAATTTGATTATATTGTTCCTTAAAAAAAAAAATTCAATGAGCAGGAAGAATATACAAGGGAATTTTGCCCCATGCTAGCGTTTCCCAGATTTTTATAGTTATTCCTTTGAATGTTTTACTAAAAGAGCTCTATATTTTCACTATGTAATATAAACTTATGATCAAACAAGTAGAAAAGAATATTCTAAAGCCATTTAGGAGTGAATTTTTACATTATTCATCTGCTAATTTCCATTAGAACAGTCAAATATACACCTTTATTCTTTTGGTTTACAAAGAATGGGTAGACCTTAAACTTGTAGGATCCCCCACTACCTGGGACCCTGTTAGAAATGCAGTTTCGGGTACCATCTCAGACTTCCTGAATCCAAATCTATTTTTCAATAAGATATCTGGTGACTTGGATGGAAATAAACATTTGAAAAAGCACTGTTTTATTTCACATCTGGACTTAAGCTCTGAGGGAACTCAGAGCATGTGTGCCATGGGGCTTCTCTCCAATGGAGATGAGATTCAGCACCTTGAGTCTGGGTCTGAAAATATGAAAACGTGCATAGAGATCACAGCATTGGAATTGATTTTTAGAAGTGAATCAATTTTTCTAAATGCCACTTTCAGTTAAAATATACAATATTGCCATTTAATTCCTGCTAAGGATTCTATAGAAGAAAGCTAAATTCCTCAATTTAGTGGCTGTTCTATGAGTAAATAATGGCTAAATCTCTTTCACCAAAGGGTAGGACGAAGGATCATACTGCCTTGGACTTTTTAAAATTCAGATTCAATCATACTGTAAAATGAATGTATATCCCATTTTTATACTGATAACAACCTTAATTACATTATTTGATGGTCAGCCACCTTCAGTGAAGTTGTAGAAGAGAAAAATGTTAAGTTGAGCATCCTTGAAGCCCTTTAAATTTCTTCAGTTACTAAATCCAAAAGCAAATTGTCATTTTTTAATCCATGATTCCCAACCTAAAATATCTAAACTCTCTCAATAAAGGACATCATCAAAATTGTGAAAGCATACAGGCGTCCTCAGACTTTTTAAACAGGGTGCAATTCACTGTCCCTCAGACCGTTGAAGGGCCAGACTATAGTTTAAAAAAAAAAAAGAAACTATGAACATATTCCTATGCACACTGCCCATATCTTATTTTGAAGTAAAAAACAAAATGGGAACAAATACAATTCACACCAATGCATGTGGCCTGCGGGCCGTAGTTTGAGGACCCCTGACAGTGGGAAAAACTAAGAGACAAAGGAGCTCATTCATACTGACACTTTTATTTTTTTTCTTTCTAGTTTAAATCACATATTTTTCTTGGTCATTACCTTCCTAGAAGTTAGGTTATAGATGTTTTAATCCAAAATTTAATTCCAGGTAACATGATTCCTTAACAAGCCATGATAGCCAAAAGTGATTAGTTTACTCGGGTCAAGAACAGAGTTTCTGTCCATTAGGGCATATTTCCTTCACTTCATTCCTCAACTATAACTTCAGCCCATGCACAAACCAATCATTATGAAGATACATGCTGAAAATTTTAAAAGCAACACTTAAAAGTATAAATAGGTAAACACAAAGCCATCAACGTAATCAAACAATTTAAAGCACCTTCCTTTAATGATATATATGATGAAAACACTTACTATTATGCACCATAAAAATACTACACAATTTTGATGACCCAACTTTTGCTCATTCAAATTATTTTACCTCTAATTTACTTTAATTTACTGTTTCATATTGCTAACCTTGCATTATTCCCATTCATCACAATCTCTGATTCCTTCTCATATCACCTATTTTAATATCTTAATAACACTCTCTTTTCTAACATTTGGGTATTTCGTAAGTGACTAAGATATTTGAGGTAACCAGCTTCTCAGGCGCAGAATTTGACCATATCATTAGTATGGAAATGTCATATATTTGTTAACAAAGGTATTATTCTAGCACTTTTCTTTGAAAAATGCATACCCTCACTTCTACACACATGTAGAGAATAAAGAAAGACAGATATTTGTGATTTGGCTTATATAATTCAAAATCTTCATTTGTATCCTATAATTACATATATTTACTTTGGCTAATTGTTGGGCGTGGGGGATAGTAAATGTAGTTTGATGCAACTTTTAATCAGAAGGAAATAATTACTTGATTTCATAGAACTGTGTCTTGATTGGTAGGAATTAGGAGTCTAGCAGCCTTTATAAATATCCAAACACATGTACACAACCAGTGTGCAGCGTTCTTCAATGTCTATCAAGAAGCTTAATGCTATCAAAGTCCTTCAGTGATAATGAAAGTCAAGGCTCAAAGGACAGTAAGAATATTATTCCATATAATGTATTATGCATCAATCGTTTCAAGCGGGCAAATCCTACCAGCCTCTCAGGCCACCAGAACAGAGTTAGTGAAAAGAATATTAACCGATTCAAGAAAAGGAAAACTAGAAAGAAGAAAGACAGACCAAAGGGAATAAAACTATAGGCACCCCCTCTTTTCTTCTTCCTTCCATCCACCTTTATTCTCTTCACCTTGATTCCCAGAAAAGTACTCTTTGTGCTCTTTGCTCTGTTTTCCATTCTCCAATTCTTTATCTGACCCCTCCTTTCTTTGCCTTTACTTCTCTCTTCTTTGTGTTTTGAAGGGTCCTTATTTGCCATCAAAGCTCAATCCAAGTTCAAAGTCAAATATATACTTATTGCCATTCAGCACCAGGTATTTACTTGCCAAAGGAAAGCTATTTTCAATCAATTCTTTATTACAACCACACTTCAACTCCGATCCTGATTAATATGTGTACCCCACAGCCCATAATGTTCATTCCACCTGACCAATAGTCTTTTTCTGCCCTGCATATAAAAATTACCCTGTTTCCAAAAGCAAATTTTAAACATTTTCTGAAGTCCCTTCACCCTATAATAGTCTCTAGCTGTCATTTCAAGAAGATAAATTGGGTCTACTATCAGGAAATAGTCACTATTTCCAGTTTTTTGGCACTAAAACTGCTTGATAATCTTTAAAATCTTTCTTTTCATCTCTTTCATATTATCTATTGTATCAGACATACATATTTTGAGCAGATGAAGATCTTTTCTCTTCATTGTGTAAGAAATGAAACCATTTCTATTTATATTTTGCAGGACAGACATGCTTCATTCCTTGTGCAAAGCTAACATGCAAATTTGTGAACTGTTTTATATTTAAAAATTAACATATGAAAATCAGACAATTAACTTCTTTAGTGCTGCAAAACCTCATTGCTGAGTATCACTCAGCCGCCTTCCAAGGACTCCCCTTGGGAAGCTATGTGCTGACGCCAGCACCTTGTCTACCCTTCAAAGCAATTTTGGAACTCTTTATCTGGATGACCATCATAGTTTTCATCACACAGGGTCTGACAATTAAGCTTGCAAATGTGCCACCAAAAGCTTATAAGTGTCTCTCAGCTCTGTTTGTGTTCACGTGTGGCGGTGTTCTGCTGAGTGGCATTTATCACACTTTTTGCCTATTTTTGTGCAGCATATGACATCTCTAATGGTCATTCCAGAAAAAAAGGTCTAAAATTGCTTTGAAGGGTGAACTAGGTACTACCATCAGTGCATAGCTTCCCAAGGGGAGCCCTTCGAAGGTGACCCTAGTGCTATTCACCAATGAGGTACGTAGTGCTTTTTTCTAGGATGACTTTGCCAGCTTAATTGTCAGATCTCTGTACTCTAACTATAGGCAGAATAACAGAAACTAAGCCAAGTTATTATGATATGCAGCAAATTTACAGAAATTGCCCTGAGTATTTTATAAAGGTAATACCTCATGAGTTGAAGTAATGCAGAGAGAAATTTTTCTCAACGTCATCATTTTCCAAAAGCAGCACAGATTAGCAGCTTCACAAAACTTTCCCTGTTGAGCTTGGGTATTGTACATGCCCAAATGTTTTATCATGTGGGTTTTTAAATACAATGGAGGACTTTTGCCATCTATCAGGGATTTGCCAACTAAAAACTATATCAATGGTTTTCTAAAGTCTCTTTAGCAATTTTCTTTTGGCTTTGCTAGCCTAGTCCATCAGAGCTACAGACTCTGGGTCTCGCTGTTTGCATGCGTGCTCTGACTTAAACAGTCTGCTCAGAATCAATCTTCTCTTCAGGTCTTGTCACAATAAGTATGTTCATGTGTCTGGTCATCTTTTTGGCTCCTCTTTACATATAGGCAAGAGTTTCATTTAGGAACAAGAAAGAGTCAGTCAAAGATTTGAGAAATTTCAAACTTTCAGTGAAATACATTTAGAATGCTATGGAAATTTTGTAAAATAAATTGAGTGAGTGGTAGGGAGGTTCTCATTGTATTTTATTTTATTTTCCAAAGCAGCCTTAATGTTTTAGGCAATATTTCGCACAATGCCACATTGCATAGATAGTTACAGATATATATGCCTGTATGTGTTTAAATTACTTAAAGTGAGCAGAGAACAGACCAAGAACAAAGGCTTTTTGCTTCTTTGGCTCCCTGGTTTAGAACTGAGCTCCCCTCCCTACACCCTTTGTCTCCCAATAGCAGCTCTCACCCACTCCATCTGTCTCCTCCTTAGACTGATTTAAGAAACTGTGCATTGCACCCCAAAAGTATGCCTCAAGCAGTCCCTGTCACGCAAGTCCTGTCACAAGGATCCTGGGGAAAGGTTGTCAAAAATGTAACTAAAGGTCAGGCATGGTGGCTCACACTTGAAATTTCAGCACTTTGGGAGACTAAGGCAGAAGGATCACTGGAGTCCAGAAGTTTGGAACAAGCCTGGGCAATATAATGAATCCCTGTCTCTACAAAATATTTTGAAAATTAGCCAAGTGTGGTGGCTCAAACTGTAGTCCCAGCTAATAAGATGGCTAAGGCAAGAAGATCACTGGAGCCAAGGAGCTGAGGAGTCTGTAGTAAGCTATAACCATGCCACAGCACTCCAGCTTGGGAAACAGAGAGATCCTATCTTAAAAAACAAAACAAAACAAATCAATGAATTAAATAATTAATCTCTTGCATTACTATTATACAATGGAACTTGTAGCAGTCTTTTTCTGATAAACAAAAACTATTTTACCCAAACCTACTATTTGAGAGAGAACACAATTCAATATTTTATTGTGCATGATTTTACAAATTCTTGAAAGATAGACCTGAAGTCATACATTGAAGGTAAATTATGTTTGAAATGTGTTATTTTGTATAGTTTATAACAAATGATTTCCAGATGAGAGTTGAAACTCAAAAATAGAGTCTAGAATTCAGTACCGTTCTCTTGGATTATGGTATCTGTGGGCTAAAACAAAATGAAGGCCCCACATCTGCTAAAAGTATGTATTTTTTGCCTCATTGCTCCTTCAAGAATGTTCATCATGGATACTATGGGATTTCTGTCAATTCTTAAAATAACCAAATATTCCACATCTTTTGGAAACATAAATAAATACGAATAAACACAGCATCTTCACATAACATAGCATAAAGTTCAATATCAAAGTTGAGAGCTAAAGCTGTTGGCTAGAATAGTTCAGGGCAGAATGAGGCTACATCTGAATTGCCTGTGTTCTCTCATTTCTTCCCCCTCCCCACTTCATCAGATAAATAGTCTTCTTCTGCCTTGGGAAAAGAGAAATAGCAAAAGGCTACAAATGCTTTATTCTTTCATGAATTTTTTTAGCTAGAATATATTACAGAATCATAAAATAATATCACGGGCACATTTTTGGTGACAAATTTATTCCATTTTCATCATAGTGAATGTATGTGGCAGTTTACCATTATAAAGACAATGCAATAGAGAAGTAAAAGACCAGAATTTTGTTTTGGGAAAATTAGGGTTTGACGTTCAACTTCGATGCCTACCCAACAAGTACCAATCTGCCTGACACATTATAGGTGGTCACTACAAGATCTATTATTGTGCCACTATTATAGTAACAAATAGAATTCAGACTTATTCAGCAATACCTCCTGGGATCTACACCCAAGAGCATCAAAGATTTATATAGATAATTAGAAGAGTAGATGTATTGATGGGTGGATAAACGAATGGAAAATGATAGATGGATGGATTGAGTGATTTTGCATTTAAGTAGAATCCTGTCTCACTATGATTTTAGATATGAATTGGAACCTTGTAATCACAATTTTGAAATAAGCAGAAACTCACTGACTGCTATTATATAAACCAGTTAATCATGTCATTTTAAATTATTTTCTAGTATATTTTCTTAGATGAAGACAAACTTTATACAGTTTATAATTAAACAAGTACCAATAAATTTGGATAAATAAGTACCTTGTAGTTCAAAGTATGTTTGACTAAAACTACTTTAACCATACTAGGAAATAGATCATTGGCAGGTTAACCTCCTCTACCCTGACGTTTATCAGTCTGTGTTGCACCCCCCAGGGATGGTACTGCTTTTATCTAGCCCTGTCCAGCCAGATGGCAGAGATGGGGACTCACTTTGTGATTTCCAGGCCCCTCACGGGTGCCCAGATATTTGTTCTGCATCACTCTAAAACTGTGAGATGGTCTCTGACATTTCTGGTTAGAATTCCTAGATAGTGTTTCTCCGCTGGAGTCCTACTCTCTGGCAATGGATCCGTGGTCTTTTCAGAGGCTCTGCCCACCATTTTCTCCTGTCTTCTTCTTTGCCACCTCGCACACTTGATGTCCCAATTCTGCCTATTCCTTGAATACCGGTTTGAAGCACATCTATTCCCTGCAGCACAGAGAGATGATTCTTTCTATTATTGCCATGCTAATATACACACTTTTTACATTAGTTATTAACAAACAAGTGCTGACCTGACACTTACAGTAAGACTTATCAGAAACTTGGGAGTCACCTTCATCTGCATCTTTAGCTGCAACTCTTCAAAACGGTCACCTTTTGCTGCCATGTACTATCTGTTCCATCTGACACCACCTTAGTTCTTGGCCCTTCGCACTTCCCATTCTCTATCTGGTCCACAGAGAAGCCTTCAGATTGATCTTCCTGCCTCCAGAGCTGAATCTCTGTAATTTTTTTCTCCACGCCATCACCAGAATGTTCTTTCAAAGCACACATCTCATCACGTCACCAACTTTGGACATCTTTTTTCTTTGTCTACTTAATATATGTGTATAAGTTCAAGTGGAGGTGTGACTGTGTTCCTCATGATAAGGCAGCTTTGGGCATCCATGGCTGACCCTGGAGCACCTGCAGCCCACCTTCCCCACTGCCTAACTCTGTGACCCAGGCACCCACCAACTTTTTTAGCTTCAACTTCATTTCCATAAAGCGAGCTTTTGCTGGGAGCACTAAATGCTATAATGACTTTCTAGTGATTAGTGGAGGGGCTCCCACATAACAACAGCTTGGAAAATGGTCATTATCATTACTCACAATGCGATCTTCAACTGGTGGTTCTGCCCTCATCCTCTGCTTCTCCCACCTCTAATTCCACAGACCAGAAGTTCCCTGACCTCTTTACCATATAACATGCTATTGTGCCTGGAAAACATTTTATCTTTCCCTATTTCATTAATGGTGATGATGATGATAATAATATGTAGTAAGTATGATTCTGCACCCACCATTTTTGGCATGCAAGAAATAAAACTTTTTGTAATGTTATTAAAACTAAACTTAAGTTTCTCTTTTGAGCTTCATTTCTGTGGTTGGTAAAACTTCATATCAACCAGCTCAGGTATTCACCTCCCTTTTACGGTCTCCTTGAGGCTGGTCTAAGTTCTGAGACACTCACATAGGACCAAGGACTTGAAGGGACGGTTGTGTGCCGAGGTTTATCCATCAGTGTTGCATCCCCCAATGATGGTACTGCTTTCGTCTAGCCCTTGGCCAACCTGATGGCAGAGCTGGGAAGTCTCTGATATTTCCAGGCCCCTGTTGGTTACCCGGGTATTTGTTCTGCATCACTCTAAAACTGTGAGATGAGCTCTGACATTTCTGGCTAGATAACCCAGCTAGTGCTTCTTCTCTAGGGTCCTATCATCTCCCTGAGCAGAATTCAGTCTCCCTGTGGATCCCTGGTCTTCTCAGAGGCTCTGTCCAGTCTTTTCTACCCAGATCTACTTACCTGCCCTTTTCTGGGGGGAGGTAGTACAATGTTCCTTCTGAGGGATCCACTAGTAGAGACTCCATGAATCCTCCTTCTCAACTTTCCCTGCTCTGACTTATCAGAGTCCGTCCTGAACCTTCAGTCCTTTAGAGTCTTCATTTTACACTCAAAACTTGTTTTATTTTTCCCTGCTATGGCTATAACAAACCTTTCAATAAAGCAGTGAAATAAAGAGCCTGGCTGCTCTAATTGGAAACAGAAAAGTGATAATAGGCAATATTGGAAGGAAAAATATTGCTTACATTTCAAAATATTATCACAGTGCAGTATTAAAAATAGCTAACGTTTATTGGGTGAGTTAGACAGATACATCCTCACGCAATTTACAGTCTGTATCAGTCCGTGTCTCAACAGGAGACAGATGGTGCACTCAAATTAGGATGCTTTGAGTGGAGTTTAATAAAGGAACTATTTGCAAACGTGTGGGCTGGGTGTAGATAAATCAAAAGCGATAATGCAGCACCCTGGGGCTAGTGATGTGGTGGGGAGGGTTACCATCACTAGACCTGAAGAGACAAAGAAAGGGATAGGTAGCTGGAAGTCAGACGTCCAGTCATGGAGACCTGCCACCTTGAGTGGAGTGGTGACCTGTAATTAGGAGACACAGCCAGCCAGGGGTAGCCCTGCCAGAGGGAATCTTGCTAAAGGTGGCCCTGGAAGGGAGAAGCCTTGAGGAGTAAATACCACACACTCACTTTCCACCCCCCATTTCATCTCCTTCCAAGGATGACTAACCAGAAGTTAGAATTCCAGGGGGACCTATGGGTATAGCCCCTGTGGGTCAGTCTGTGGAGCACAGACCTAGGTGTAAAATGGAGAGTGTATCCACAGGAACAAGTGGCAGGTATAGAGCCCGAGGTGTATAAGGAAACACTTCGGGATTCTTCAAAGTTCAATTTCTTCTTAGTCAGCTCCAGCTGTCATAATAAAATACAGGGATGTGTATCACTCTCCCTCCGGAGAAACCCCATAACCAGTTCTTTTATCAGGATAAATCTTCATTTATTGGTGTTCTGAGTAGGAAAGTATTTGTAAAAGGGCTAAATATGCCACCAAGAGAATTAAGAAAAAAAAAATTGCAGGAAATCTAATCTTTGCTTCAGGGGTACCGGAACATATGATTTGTGCTGTAGATATGACCCAAAACTTTTGTTATCTGGGGTTTGGTTACATAATTAGAGCAACACAGTGGACTAGGTTTTAGCCATGCCAGAATGGAGTCAGGACAAAC
>CAUYRH010017305.1:0-54231 GCA_963574655.1 Perodicticus potto
AGCTTACTGCAACTTTTTTACTTGAGAAACATTTTAATTTTTTTTTTTTTTTTTTGGGGGGGGACAGAGCCTCAAGCTGTCACCCTGGATAGAGTGCTGTGGCATCACACCTCACAGCAACCTCCAATTCCTGGGCTCAAGCGAGTCTCTTGCCTCCGCCTCCCAAGTAGCTGGGACTACAGGCGCCCGCCACAAGGCCGGGCCATTTTTTGGTTGCAGCCGTCATTGTTGTTTGGTGGACCCGGGCTGGATTCGAACCCGCCAGCTCAGGTGTACAGGGTTGGCGCCTTAGCCCATTGAGCCACAGGCACCGAGCCACATTTTAATTTTTTTTTTAACTTTTTGACTCTCCAGCGATCACACTTGGCTTAAAACACAAATCCATTATATGGCTGTACAAAAATATTTTCTTGCTTTATGTCCTTATTCAGGAAGATGTTTTTCTCATTTTAAACTAAAATTATTTCTTTTTAGTTTTTCATTAAAAACTGAGACACAAACACACATTAATTCAGGCCTGCACAGTGTCAGAATCAATATCGCTGTCTTCCACCTCCGTATCTTGTCCCACTGGAAGGTCTTCAGGGGCAGTAACATGCATTGAACTGTCACATCCTATGCTAACAATGCCTTCTTCTCCAATACCTCCTGAAGACCTGCCTAAGGCTGTTTCACAGTTAACTTTTTTTTAAGTAGAAGGAGAACACTCTAAAATAGTGATAAAAAGTATAGGATAGTAAATACATAAACCAGTCACTGAGTCGTTTTTTATCATTAGCAAGTATTATGTACTACACATAATTGCATATGCTATTCTTTTACACAGGGGTGTCCAACCGATGGCCCACGGGCTGCATGCAGATTATTTGAGGACTGTTTTGCTTCTCTGTGGTGTTGGATATTGCAAAAAGTATGCACAGTCCTGGACCTTTTCTTTTCCTCACCTTTCATTAATGTTTGTGTACTTGATTTGTGGTCCCAGACAACTTTGAGTCTGCTAAGGTGTGGCAGAAAAGAAAAAAGGTTGGACATCCCTGCACAGCTAGCAGTACAGTAAGTCTGTTTCCACCAGCATCACCATAAACATGTGAGTAATGCGTTGAGCTATGATGTTACAATGTCTATGACACTGGAATTTTTCAGCTTCATTATGATCTCATGGCACTGCCATTATACACGTGGTCCATCATTGACCAAAACATTGTTATGTAGTGCATGTGTATAGGTAAAAATAATAGGAAATCTTCAAATGCTTGCAAACTGAGTAGCTTATTTCCAAAAATTCCATTTTGAAATGAATGATCACATAAACATGACATATCAAAACTTGTGAGATGCAGCTAAGGCTCACTCAAAGGAAAATGTATAACCTTAAAAAAATGCATGGATTTGGAAATAAGAAAAATTAGTTGTCATCTCAAGAAATTAGAGTCAAGTTGTCATCTCAAGAAGTTAGAAAATGGAAAGTAAACCCAAAAAAAGTGGAAGGAAGAAAATAATAAGGACAAGAGCAAAAACTAAGAACAGAAGACAAATGTCTAACAACTGACTATCTACAGGGCAGAACTTGATTCGTAAAAGATACCAATAAAACTGAAAGAAAAAATAGCATGGATCTTACAGAAAATTATTCCCAAGAATAGAGAAAGAGGGTACCTATATAAAAACATCTTATGAGGATAAAATAACACAGAAACCAAAATTCAGTGAAGACATTACAAAAAAGCACAAGAAAATCGCTCTCACGAAAGCTATGCAAGAATCCTAAACAAAATCTTAGCAAGTCAGAGCCAGTGTTAAAATAAAAAGAAAATATTCATGATCAGTGAGTTTATTCCAGATAGGCAACACCGGTTTAAAATTTTAAAATTAACATAATGAACTTACCATGTTAATTAGATAAATAAGTAAGTTATATGACCATCTTAATAAATACAGAAAAGCATCTAATTCCACATCCATTCATAATAAAAATTTTAGCAAACTAGGAACAGAAAAAATGTTTTTAATCTGAGTATCTTTCTTAAAAAACCTACATCAATATAATATTGATGATGATTTATCAAAATCCTTCCGCCGAAGATCAAGAATGAAACAAAAAGTCTCCTTTTATCATAACTGTTTATATTATATTAGCGGACCCAGCCATTGGATAAAGGCAAGGAAAATTTGTAAGAATTGGAAAGGAAGAAATGAAACTGTCATTATTTCCACACGATGTGCTCACAACATGATTGCATTGGTTAAAATGCCAGAGTACAATAGGTGAATTCCCTTGAGGTTATTCAGCACTTTCTGTGGAGTGATACACAGAGAATACTTTAAGATGTGAGAGGAGGGAGGGAGGGAGTTTGTGCTAGAGAGGGCTAGTAAAAAAAATAAATAAATAAAAAATAAAATGCCAGAGAACTTGCAAACACACTGTTAAGTAATCCTAATAATTTTATAAGGCAAATCATTAAAAAATCAATAGTATTCCTGTATACAAGGAATGAACAATTAGAAAATGACATTTTAAACATAGTACATACAATAGAATGGAAAATAAATATTGTAGGAATGCCCTCAAAGAAAATTTTCTACACAGAAGCTACAAAACGTTGTTGGTAATATTATAGTGTTAATTAACAATCGTTAGTAAGTAAAGAAGAGGATGGAAAGACTCAATAGTCAGTTATCGCTAAATCAATCTGTAGATTCAACGTAATTCTAATAAAAATCCCAGCAACGTTTTATTCCTGGAAATTAAAATGCTATTTCAAATCCTCTCTTTGTCTTGGTCTTTAACCAGGTACAAGGTACTTTTTCCTTATCCTGCTTGGGATACATTGAGCTTGATGAATCTGCTGCTTCATGCCTTTCATCCTGTGGACCAAAGTCTAAGCTACTGTCTCTGCGAATATTACCTCTTCATTCTCTGTCTCTCTTTGATTAAGCCAGTGTGAGACCTTTTTGATCTGTCCTCTGTATCTCTTAATTCTTGTTTTATTTTTTCATCCTTTCTTTCTCTCTGCTGAATTTGCAGTAATCTCTCAGTTATCTACCTTCAGCTGTTAATCTGCTGTTTAATCTAAAACTTTGAGTTCTTAATTCCAACTGTTACATTTTGGGCTGTTTGTTTGGTTGGTTGTTGCAGTTTTTGGCCAGGGCTGGGTTTGAACCTGCCACCTCCAGCATATGGGGCTGGCCCCCTACTCCTTTGAGCCACCAGGTGCTGCCCACCAACTGTTATTCTTTTTATATTCATAATTTTATTAATCTTCCTGGTCCTTTGTGATAACACCTTGTTCCTTAGTTTTATTTTCAATATTCTCTTTTATTTCTTTAAATATATAAAATATATATCTTATATTTCTTCTTGCTGATACCCAAATCTGGAATATGTATCCCAATGCAGTCAGACTGGTTTCCAGTTCCAAACCCACATGAGAGCAGTCTTGGAATTAGGAGCCCTTAACACTTTTTCTTTTTCCGTGTACTCAAAGTCAAACACAAAGTAGCCAAAAATCTTTACCTTTTACCTCTGTGAGACAGGCTTTCTTCTTGGTCATCTATCTGGGGTCTTGTTTTTGTCTAGGGGGTGGGGGTTGTTTCTTTCTTTCTTTTTTTTTTTGAAACACAGTCTTAATGTGTCTCCCTCGGTAGAGTGCTGTGGCGTCACAGCTCACAACAACCTCCAACTCTTGGGCTTATGCGATTCTCTTGCCACAGCCTCCCAAGTGGCTGGGACTACAGGCACCTGCCACAATGCCCAGCTTTTGTTGCTGTTGTTGTTGTTGTTGTTGTGTAGTTGTCATGGCAGGTCCAAGCTGGGTTCAAACCTGCCAGCTCCGGTGTTACATGGCTGGTGCCCTAACCACAGGTGCTGAGACTTGACAGAGGTCTAGGTTTAGTGGGAGGTCCCTGATGCATTTTCTCACCTCTGTGGGGCCCCAAATCATCTTTTAAATCTCCTTCATTTACATACACACACACATGTGCATGCACACACAAGCACACACACATCTACACGCTAGTCTTCCAGGGGTCAGCAGATGACTCTAGGGTAGCCGTCAGCTACAGCACTGATTTGGCTCTCAGACTCACACTTGACCTTGAAGGATTTCCCTCACTTTACTGCTAGGTCACTTACTTATTTTTCTTCCATTTTATCAGTTGCTCTGTACTGAGAAGTTCTCTGTGGACATCAAAATCACCAATTTTCTAGACAAGGAAGTATGAGCTTGAGGCTTTCCATTAGATAAATGAGGAATAGACCATTGTTGAGCTGACTTTCTTAAGTTCAGACAATATGACTTAGTACAGAGTGGGATATTTTTTAAAAGATCCAAGAAAAAGAATGAGTGGGGTGGGGGTGGGGTGCTCCTGTAAAGCTGGGCTTGCAGAGTTCTAGAGGTAGGGTCAGGAATGAAATCTGCACCTCCAGCTCGGCACCTATAGCACAATGGTTGTGGCACCAGCCACATACACCGAGGGTGGCGGGTTCAAACCCGACCTAGGCCAGCTAGACAATGACAGCTGCAATAAAAAATAGTCGTGCACAATGAATCCCCAACAATAAAAAAATAAATAGTCGTGCATTGTGGCAGGTGCCTGTAGTCCCAGCTACTTGGGAGGCTGAGGCAAGAGAATCACTTAAGCCCAAGAGTTTGAGGTTGCTATAAGCTGTGATGCCACAGCGCTCTACCAAGGGCGACATAATGAGATTCTGTCTCAAACAAAAAAAAAAAAAAAAAAAGAAAGAGAAGAAAAGAAATCTGTACCTCCTAATTCCCAAGGGTGGTCCTTAGCCCAGGCTTTGTGACAGCTGCTCATTCAGAGAATAAAAGTAGAATACTGAATGCAAGAGAGTCAACAAAAGGGATAAAACAGCCAGCAGGGCTGTTGTGTATCCCTGTATCGTGCAGGGATGTGTTTCAAAGAAATACAGAACTGAGATATATTGTAAAGAATTCAGAAGTCTCTAAATTCAGCAAAGTAAGCAAAATGTATTTGAGGAATTAACCGGAGATGTCCCCTTCTCAAGCAAATTCATAGACCAGACTTACCCAAGATAGTTCTTTGTTCCCAGACAAATGAGCACACACTGAAAATACAGTGTGGTCTTCTTTGCGTCAGTTTGAGAAGCCAGCCAAGGTGGCACTCCACCTCTGCTGAGGCCAAAGACCTCTTCACCTACACAGCGAGGCAGAAGTCCAGCTTCTAAGGCGTTGGTCACCAGCACTCCACCTTCATTTCCCTAGGTTTCCTGCTGCTTCACACCCTACCCTCTGTCCATAGCTGACTTTCCTTCCTCCTTCTCCCCATCAGACTTCCCCAGGAGCTCACCATCTCTCTGCCCTCTTCTCCATGATCTAATAAATGCATTAGGTTGTTTCTAATTTTCACTGTCATAAAAATGCTGCAATCAATGTTCTTGTGCACATATGTTATGTTCTCAAGGAAAAATGCCGGGGTAGAATTGTTGAATCAATGGGTTACCCATTGTCCACTTTCCTAGATATCACCAGAGGGCTCTCTGCTTTCCAAAGTGGTTCACCAATTGTATTACAAACCACAGGGTATGGGGGACCCTGGGTATTCTTTGCTCCCAGACAAATGAATTCTGGGTATTCTGTATCTTTACCAATACATGGTATTACCAGCCTTCAATTCTTAAAGAGTTTCTATGAGCCGATCCCCAAACTCTTCTCTTCTAACCTCCTGATGGGTCATAAGTAACACATTTGCATTGTTTTGTGTTCTTCTGAAAATTAGATCTTAGACCAAGGGCCTACTATGCTTCCTGAAGAATGTGCTAAGGTCCATCAATTTTTTCCAGGGCTGATTGTGTAAAGGGAGTATGATGGTTGATTTTATGTGCCAACTTGACTGGGCCACAGGGTGCCCAGGTAGCTGGTTAAACATTCTTCTGGGTGTCAGTGAGGGTGTTTCCAGAGGAGATCAGCATTTGAATTGGTGGGCTGAGTAAAGCATTATGCCCCCACCCCATGTGAGTAGGCATTATCCAATCCACTGAGGGCCTAAATAGAAAAAAAAGCAAAGGAAGGTTGAATTTGTTCACCCTGGCTGCTTGAGCTGAACATCGGCCTTTTCCTGCTCCTGGTTCTCAGGCCCTCACAGGAGAGCGTCTACCACTTTCTTGCCAGTGAACCACACCACTGGCTTTCCTGAGTCTGCAGCTTGCAGGTAGCAAATGGTGGGACTTCTTAGCCTCCATTGTCATGTGAGCCAATACCTTATAAAATACCTCTTTCTAGATCTAGATACATGCTGTTAGTTCTCTTTCCCTGGAAAACTCTCACTAACACAGGAGGTCTGACTCTATCTTACCTTGAGCAATGCCAATTAGCAGGGAAAGACGAGCTGAGGCTCTAAGAAGCAGGGGGTCTGTGTGAGGCACCCACACTGCTTAGTAGCATAGGTCTTGGAGGTGAGATCAACAGTGGCACAGACCCTGGAGCCAGTGAAACCAGCCTGCCTGCTTCTGGGGCACGTGCTGTGATAATAGGAATTCCAGGTCCTGAAGCCAAAGAGTGGAGAGATACCTGACCTGTGGAGAGACACATGGCCTCTTGATGGCAGATGTCAGGCCAGAGCAAGCCAGACTGAGATGGGGCAGGGAAATAGGATGAGGGCAGTGAATGTCCTGAATCTCTGTGCATATCTAGATCTGGACATCTACTTGGTCATCATTCCACTGGTTGGCATTTAGGCAGCAAAAGTAGTAGAGTGACCAAGTGTGACCTCAGCTGATAGCTAAGCTGAGGTCTTCTTCCTAGAGGTCAATGACCTTAGACAGACTAGCCCTCTGTGCCTCAGCTTCCTTATCTGTAAAATGAGAATCTTCATACATATTTATAGAGTTGCTGTGAAAATAAATGAGATAATATCAGTAAAATGCTTAGCCAGGGTCTGATGCATAGTGATAACTCAGTAAATGTTAGTAGTTATTCCTATCACTATCATTATTGCTGTTTCAAATCACAGCCTATGACCAACTCCATTGAAGCAAACCAGTATCAGAACTAGCATCTTATGCATCAGTTCTCTTTGGTTGAAATGTCTGTTCATTGAAAAGGTTTCTGAGGTCATCCTGGTGCTCATCTGAAAGGGACAGAGTCCTGTTATTGATTGGCAATGTCTGCCATGGTGCTGACAGGTAGTGGTAGCAGAGAGCTGTACACTTACCTTGCCCCATGCTCTGCATTTCTCAGCTTACCTGGTAAGAAATACAGATTCACAAATGTTCCCATTTCAAGTTTCTAAGAGTACCTATAAACAGACCCAGAAAGGACTGGTTTTGAAATGAAGCCAACTGCACATGACTCTTGTTAAGGCCATATTGAAAGCAGGCACTGCCTCCTTTTCTATTCAGAGCTCTGTAGGCAATTTCCATTTTATCACTCCCAGTTGCTCCACAGCATGGACGCCAACAGAGGCGGGTGAGCCTCAGGTGGGCTCTTCAAACACAGAGCTGAGGCATAGCTTTCCACAGCTGGTGCTGGCTAAAACAGAAAGCCCTGGAGTGCAACGAGATCCCCGTGAGAATGCAGTGCAGCGGAAAAGGCCGGGAACTTGCAGGGCTGGGTTCCAGCCTCCGCAGAAACCCCAGTGTGAGTTTGGGTGGGGCTGCCTCTTACAAAAAGGTAAATGATCTCCAAGATGCCATCCAATTTCATTATTCCATTCTAGCAGAGGGAGGAGCCTCGTGTACTTACTCTTTTTAAAAGAGGGGGAAGCATGCAAAGATGTACACTTTAGTAGACCCTCAAACTTCTTGAAGGACATGCTCCAAAGCTTCCCTAGATTCCCAAAAGGTGAAATAGTACTCCAGGCCTGTTTTCTCCTGGCCAAGCGTTTTTCACAATGATCAAAGGGTTTATCAGCGTGAAAGCTGAATTGTATGAAAGCAAGAATTAGGGTACAAGTTATTCAGAGCAGTGGATTCAGGGGCAGAGCTGCTTCATGTGTAGAACCTGGTTGCCTGCCCACCCTGCTCCATGCACACACGCTCACACACACCAACTTCTTATCCCAGTGAAACTCTTGTTTCAGCAAGAAAGTTATAAATTCGTACACACCATGGACTGCTGATATTAACATTACATCTGTTAAATTCATCACCACGAAGTGTCTGTGACTGCACACACACATTAAGTCCCCAGACAACTGTGGCTACATAGTATGTTTTAGTAATATGGCACCAAGAAAATTACATAATAAAATACGCAATTTCTTTTCCCAACAACCATATGCTAAAAACGCCATGACAATTTCCCCAAACCATAATGGATTTTGCACCTGTCTTTTTACATATACAAGAAGTATAATATATAATTATTTATTAGCACAAACTCATAAAAGTGACTTTTAATAACCATGCAGGTTCTCTAAGCCCAGTGAGACATGCCTCTTTTCAAATGACTTCCTTGGGAGTGGCTGTCCTTATGGGCCAGGTAAGAGTCTCAGAAGGAGATCAGGTCCCAGCTGCTGATGCATCAGACTGTCCAAAACAGTATTTCCAGATCCATCACGATGCTAACAATTCACTTCTCTTCAAGTTTCAAAAACCATTTATAGAGACTTGCCGCAGGGGCGGTGCCCGTGGCTCATCGAGGAGGGCGCCGGCCCCATATACCGAAGGTGGCAGGTTCAAACCCAGCCTCGCCAAACAGCAAAACAGAAAAATAGCTGGGTGTTGTGGCAGGCGCTTGTAGCTCCAGCTACTCGGGAGGCTGAGGCAAGAGAATCGCCTAAGCCCAGGAGTTGGAGGTTGCTGTGAGCTGTGTGATGCCACGGCACTCTACCGAGGGTGATAAACTGAGACTCTGTCTCTACAAAAAAAAAAAAAAAATCTATAGAGACTTGCCTCTGAATTGATCTATGCTGTTTTCCAAAAGCCAATTCTACCCTTTATGAGGGAAAATTGTCCCCCGTTAAGACTCCTGGAGAGAGGGAACCACCGGATCTGAATGCAGTCCCCCATGAACAAGATCAAAGGTATTTTAGAACACACAGAATGTATTTACAATATCCTTAGAGGGGATGTATTTAAAGGGATGGCAGCCATTTGGGTTTGCTACACGACCGAGTCATAGGAGTACCTGGTATTTCCAACTGGATCTCTGACCTCTCCCTCTGCCTACACCTACCCAGCCTCACCCTCTCCCTTACTCCCCATCAAAGCAGCAGTGTCAAAAGAGCAGCTTCAAAAAGTCCCCGGCGTCATAGCTGCTGCCTGGGGTTGTCAGGGGCTTCTGCCCGCTTGTCCTCCTGAGTCACGGAAGTCTGCGGCCTCCAAACATGACCTGCCGGCCCCTATGCCTGCTCTAAGGATGAGACCACAAGTGAGGCAGGACATTTTCAAAGACACCGTCGGGGGAAGCTAACAAACTGGGAAAGGATAAATGAAGAAATAACAAAGAAAATGCCCAACACTGTCTTCTGACTCACTTAATCTGCCACCAGGCTGAATAGAAAATGCTGAATCCACGTTAACTGGCCTCCTCTTTAGGAAATAGGACATTGGAAGCTTTTCTCTATCTCCATGCTTGCATTGACTGTGAAAAGGTCACCTGAGACACCCCAATTACCACCCTTCGTGGTTTCCGATCTGTCCTCAGCCGACCTGAGTCTGCGGCCTGGGACACCTGCCCACCCCCTTGTAGTAACCACGTCCCGGTTCGACTTACACAGCTTCTCTCCTGCATCCTATCCCATAGGACCAATGGATGTCCCACTTTCATGCCAAACCCAGTGCTCAAGCGCACACCGTCCCCCGCCCACCACCAACTGGACTCCCTCTGCTCACGCCTTCGCTGCCGTCCCTACAGCAACATCCCCTCAGTCTCCTGGGCACAAAACCTCTTTGGCCTCTCACCTCACACCAACCACAAGCAATTCTGCCTCTTCCTGTGGCTCCCAGCCACCCCCAGCTGACTTACCACCTTAGCTCACAGTCAGCTCCTGCCAGCTGTTCTCCTGCTGTCCGGTGGCCAGGGAAGTCCATCCTACGTGTCCATCCATCACAGATTCATGTCCCCCAAATCCTACATCAATCACTTCCAGAAACTTTCAATGGCTCCCACAGTCCTTCTCTGTCAGTCAAGGGACCCTTCATGTTGTCCCATTCAACCTTCCAGTTCAGACGGCTCTATTTCCTATCCCCTTCTTTCCAGTCCTTATCCACCTCTAAGACCCTCCTACTGTCCCACATCTGAAGCCTCCCTGGGCCTCTGCCATTTCCTCTTCCACTGCTCTCACACTTCCTGGCTACCCTGTCACTTAGCCATTGTACGTCCCTTATAGCTTCCTCTTGCCTTCTGGTTGAAATTCTCACCTGGCCATGTTTTGCCTCCCTGGAAAATCATACCTGAGGGCAGGTGCATTCCCTTTGGACTCATTTCCATGCTTACCCTCCATGGCACCTGCCCAGGGTCTTGAGGTGAGCTCTGGGTGTCAGGGGTGTTGAATTTAGCCTCTGACAGTGCACAGATGTCTTCCCACGTCATCTCAGCCCCAAACACTTTGGAGATCCAGGTTATGGCCTCCAGGCAATGCTGGCCTGGTCCTTTTAACTTCTGACATTTTGATTGTGGCTTATGGGGAAACAGTTGCGACAACTTAAGAGATTTCCAGGACCCTTTTCTGTGACCACATGTCTCCCTCGTGACAAATAAGTTTGCCTTAAACAATGAGCAGAGCACAGATAGCAAGCACACATCACAGGCACGTCAGCCACATGGCTACCACGAGCCCGTAGCCTCCTTAAAGACAGGCCTTGTGTTCTTCTGGTCTACCTGGGAGCACTGGTGCTGTGCAGAAGGCTTAGGAAACACTTGTTAGCTCCATTTTTTTTCTTAATAGTGGGATGATCTCCAAACACGGACTTCAGAGCCATGTTTGTTCTTTGATTATGTAATGTAGTATTCTGTTACACGAAGTGTAAACTTTATGCTTTGGGTTGTAGATAAGATAGAGAGTGACACATCTAAAACTAACGTTGAGGGGAGGTGTGTGAAAGAGAGAATTAGAGAGAGAGAGATTAAAGGCAACAAGGCCAGTCTTTAAACCAAGTACCATTCACAGGAGAAACTAGTTCTCATCACAGTCATCCTGCAGTCCCCTAAGCCTCCATGAGCAGTGAGGGGATAGAAATACCTCTTTGATTCCAGGCAGTGGTTGGTGAAACAAACCATACACTCCTGTCTGGTGCGAGGAGCTCAGAGAAAGCTCATTCTAACCATGAACAAAGGTTTGGGGGAAGGTGGTTTCCTGTACAAGGCAGCTGAATGATTGACAGTCAGATTATTATTAGGCTGAGTCGGCCTCATCTGGCCTTTTTTAAGGGCAATATGGTCTGCATAACGTGACATATGAATGCTAAACTCCTGGCAGGTCCTCAGAAGGGGGACAATGAAGCTGGCAGCCTAACATTGGCACAGCTGGGAGGGGAAGGCTTGGCTTCTGCACATTAACACATTTGACATTTGCTATCTATGGGGAAGGGTTAATAAATAAACTGCCAAAGATGACACTCTGTAATGACAGCTTTTATTACCAGCCAGTTAATCCTCCACTCCAGCTCTGTCCTTTCGGGCCATCTGGTGTTGCATTCTTATTGACTTACTTTGTTTTCCTGGAGCTTGAACTTGGATCATTTGCCTCCTGCTGGTGTCATATTTTGCAGTTGATTCAAGGGCTGGAACAGTGGCAGGCTGGTCATAGATAAGTCAGCACTAAGGTCTGTAGAAAATGAGAGTGGACAGAGTTTTTAACAGGTGGCATTGGATTTGGGGTTCACCTGCATGAAGCCAGTCAGTCATCTTGGGTCCAGAGGGGTAGGAGAAGTTCTTCTCTTTATTACCACCCCTTTTAAGAAACAATATGCATAGTTTCTCACTCGATGGGATCTGACACACATTTATTGAGCATACATTATGTGCCAATATAACATATTCTAGGGACATAAAATAAGACTATTTAAAATAAAGCTCATCTCTTTAAGGCCAAAGCTGACAGGTCAGAAGAGGAGGCCCACACATAGTTTAAATTATTGATTCAATGATGAGATTTAAACTACATTGGGAATACATTATTGATTTAATAATGAGATTAAAACTACATTGGGAATAAGCATAAACTGCTAAGAGGTCAGAGATACGAAGATAATTCTTTCTCCCTCAGAGTATTTGAGGAATAAATTGTCCAGACTGTAAAGTGTCTGATGTTTTTAAGCTAACAGGTTGGACAGTGTAATAGACTAAATGTTTGTGTCCCCCAAAATACATTAGGTTGAAACCCCAACCTCCAATATGATGGTATTTGGAGGTGTGACATTTGGGAGATAATTAGGTTTAGATGAGGTCCTAGGGATGGGGCCCCCTTGATGGGATTAGTATCCTTATTAAAAGAAACCAGAGAGTTCTGTTTTCTTGCTCTTTTCCTCTCTCTCTCTCTCTCTTTTTTCCTCCCTCTATCTCTGCACACACACACGGATATCATGTAAGGACACAAGAAGGTGGCCATCTGCAAGCCAAGAAGAGAGCCCTCACTAGGAACCCACCATGCTGACACCCTGATCTTGGACTTCTAGACTCCTGAACTGTGATAAATAAATGTCTGCTTTTTACACCAGTCAGTCTCTGGTATTTGGTTTTAGCAACCAAGCTGAAGAGAGCTGGCCACAGTTTCATGGATGCTGGCAGAAGACACAAAACACCTGGGACAGAGATAAAGGACTTTATTATTCAAAGTAACAGAAATACCCAGAGTTTCAGCTTTTGTGAAGCTTCTCCAAGCTCAGTTCCCACAAATGATACCTGCACATGCAGAAAGTCACATTATATGAGAGTTACCCTGTGTTCAGAAAGCCCACATCTTTTATGGTAGGTAGTAAACATGCCTGTACTTTCTTCTGGAGAAAAACTCTGTCTTCAATGGTTGTTCATTGGATAAACATCCTTGAAAAGACAGGATGCAGTGCTTATAATCACGGATGTGGAAAAACGCAAGAGACCCATGGAAAACCATCTCCTAGTAGAGGCTACCAAACCAGTGAATGTCAGTTCCCCCTCAAAAGAATTTTTAAAGATCAAGAATCATTCAAAGATGGAAACAGAAATGTTCTCAAGATTACATTTCTTTGTGGTTGGAATCCTTTAAAATACAATCCACAGTGCTACTTCTGAATAAGCTCTCTCAACTGTAACTTCACGGAAGAGTAGAAGGAGCCATGGAAAACCCAGCTATGTGCAGAGAGCCACTGTACCTCTGTGCAGGTGCACCAGGAGTGAGACAGGAACAGATATTCAAGGCCTTTCACAACCTGGTCCTTGCCCTCCTCCCAGCCTGTGTCTGGAAACTCCTTGCCTCTAGGTTTATACTCTGTTAAGGCCATGGTTCAATACCTTGCTCTTTCTCTCATTCCTTTGCCTTTTATCATGCAGTCCTCTCTGTTCTATCCACCCCCAAACTCGGTACACTTGACTCACCCTCATCCTTTAAGACCTGGCTCCAATATTGTCACCTGCAGATAGCCCTCCTTGGTCAGCCCAGGCTGGGTTTGGTGCCTTTCTTCATGCTTCCTGCAACCCTCTGTGACGGTTCCAATTGCACACTGTTCTTAGTTGTCTGTAGGTACTTTTCCTACCACTGGACTCTCCGATCCCTGGAGCATCATCTTTTCTTCTTTGTGCTCCTGTCCTAGCCCCCCAGCCAAGTAGATCCCTAGCAAATAGTCACCAGACAATGGCCCTCACTTGCTCTCCACACTACCCTGGACTGCATGAGTCTGAGTCTACAGAGGACTAAAGATCTACCAGCAAATGTGAAAATTACAGGAGAATTCAACCACATGCCACAGAAAACTCAGTTATTTTCAAATAACCCCTGAAGAGTCATGAGATAGTGACTTTAGTTGTTTTGGGTTTTGTTTTGTTTTGTTTTCTTGGGGAAAAAGTCTCACTCTGGCACCCCAGGGTAGAGTGCCATGGCATCATAGCTCACAGCCTCAAACTCGGGCTCAAGTGATTCTCTTGCCTCAGCCTCCCGAGTAGCTGGGACTACAGGTGCCCGCCACAACACCCGGCTATTTTTAGAGAAGTGGTCTCACTTAGGTCTGGCTCAGGTTGGTCTTGAACTCCTGAGCTCGGGCAGTCTATGTGCCTCAGCATCTCAGAGTACTGGGATTACAGGCGTGAGCCACTGTACCTGGCCTGACATTTAGTTATTTTAATCTACTATTATTCTTTTATCATCTCTGCTTTCTTCCTCTCCTGAAACATAATCAGCAAATGTGGATCGTCATCTCTCTCTCCGCCCAGCCCTCTCTCTCTTTTTCTCTTTTTCTTGCTTCCTTGATTGTGGCATGATCATGCCAGTTGCATGCAACAGTATTGCATAACACCCTGGTAGCTTAAAAGTGCCACCCACCTCTGTTCTATAAAGAAAAATAAGAAATAGAAAGTGCTCAATTATCAGATAGTTCCAAACCTTTGATTTTGTTCCCAGAGTTGGTGATGAGCATTGCTGATAATGTGCATGCCTCCCCCCCAAACTTTCTATGCTCATCTACCCACAAAATTTCACAGACTATTGCCGGGAGTTGATAGGAACCACAGTCCAGATACAAAATTAAATTTTAGAAAACACCAAACAAGGCATTCGCATTATATCCCCTCACTCGAATTTTTCTTGATCCTTTCATGGTGACAAAGCAGAGTCCTTGGTGACAAAAGCACACTTCTCAAAAAAGGCCTCGATTCCTTCAGGCCTTTGTCAGGTGAGCCAGACATGGGATTTGACAAAGGGAACCGAGGAGCAGATGGTGTGTGACTGCTGGGCGACTTCAGCCTCACTGCGTGTGGGTGATAAACAGGCAGAGAAATGATGAAAATAGTTTTCAATGCTCTTCAGACCTAGATCCTGCAGAGTGGAGTCAGGTGCGCCATAAATACGTGGCCCGCGTGTCCGTCCTGTGAGTTATGTGTGTTTCCCTGAGAACAAAACACAAAATACGTAAGAGAAGGAGCCAGGGGACATCAGAGTTCAGCCCATCAAGCTGTCTGCTCTTGGAGAATGGGAGCCACTTACTGGTGGCTGCACTTCAGTGCCGGGCCTATAACAAGCGCTCCACAAATAAATGCCCAGTGAATAAATGCGTGAATGGACATTAATCACCTAAAGTTACACCATAACTTTCTGGTGCACCACGAAATGTGCAGGACCTTGCTGTATCCCACAGCTCAGAATCAACCTCGAATGTTCAGCATAAAAGTCATGCTCTTGCCCTCCCCTCGCCATGTTCTCTCTCCTTCTATCCTAGATGACACAGATATTTGGGGACCAGAGCGGAAGACAACCCATGAGGAGGTGAGGATACCGCCCCCCCGAACCTTGCTGTATTAGTCACGGTGCTGACTGGATCGAGTTTGCATCCTGCATTCTGGGTTCCATGGCCTCCTGCACCGCCCCATCCCATTCACTGCCCCATGGAGTCCCCTCTGTCTCTACAGACGTCCCCGGGACACACGAGCAGTCCTGTGTCTGCCCTGCAGGTGCTTGTGCAGATGCGGCCACAGTGACCTCACACCAGCCCTCCAGCCTGGCTGTGGGACAGCAGCCCCCTGCAACCCCTCCCTGGGGTCTCCCTCCTTTCCATCCATCCCTCCCCACCCCAGAAGCTTGGCCAATTCAGCTACGGGGCCCTAGACACCCAGGCCATCAAAGTCACACTGAAGTTGTGGGGGGAGAAGAAAGTCTAGATCCCACTACAACTCCACCACCTGACAGAGCTATGGTCATACATAGTCTTTTGTGGAGTCACCTCCCTCCCCCTCTTGCCTCGGCCCCACCCTCTAAGCAGTGTCCACTGCCCACAAGTGGGGCACAGGGAAGGTATGTGGTGGGGATGTCGCTTCCTTCCTGTTTTAGCCCAAACATACAAGTTCTGCAAACAATATGCTCACAGGAGCAGCCCCTTGCAAGGTGGGAGCAGTCACCTACTGGGGCACCCAGGGCACCCTGGAGGTCTTTGTGAGGGCTGCTCCTAAGAGTGGCCAAGAGCCACCTGGCCGACAGCAGCATCCCCAGTTTTAGGGTGACCCTAGCCTCATCTCCTGTTTGCTGATTAAGTGAGATTAAAATCAACATCAAAGGCCGCCTCTGGGCACACGAGAAGATAAAGAGGATCAACAGTCTCCTTCCTTGACAGTGAAAAATGAGGGCAGACAGCAAAGGTTCCATGCCCAGAATCTGCCTCACACTTTTATTTTGTTCTGTTTTAATATGAGCTGATTGTCAGCACAATAAGGGGAGAGGCCACGAGAGGCCCAAGCCTGGGGTTCCATGTGCTGCCTCCCTGGGACAGTCTTGTCCCTCACAGTAAGAAGAAAAGGTCTTACCAGTTTCGAAGAGGTCATGGACAAAGTTCTGTACTAGTGGATACTCCCAGCCTTGGCAGATTAGAATTAGAAACTCACAGCTAGAAAAGACCCCAGAGTGAACTGGAGCTCACATGTGTTGGCCCAAAGAGAAAAGAGAAATTATTTTGTTCCATTTCATTAGTTTTCAGGCAACTTATTCTTGACGTGACAAACTGATCTTAGACGATAAGTAGATGATGGATAACAATATTAATAAATAGAGAAATATTCAATCAAGCCAAAACCACAAGCTCTGTAATTACATAAATATCTTCAAGAATGTCAATCTATCATCATTTCTAGTGAATGAAATTCCTCAATCAGGGGCTTCTCTCTCTAAGAAACTGTTCCTTTCTTTGAGGCAGCACTTTAGTCATTGCTTTGGTTTTATTTTATTTTTCTGATGGTTTAGAGAAACAAACTAAGAAAGATTCAGTGACAATTTTGGTATGAAACTCTAAAATGGCTCCTCAACTTCAGCTCTATTGATATATGGGGTCAGATAATTCCTTGTCGTAGGGAGCTGTCATGTGCACTGTAGGATGTTTAGAGTATCCCTCACCTGCACCCACTAAATGTCATTTAGTTGTGACAACCAAAGATGTCTCCAAATGTTGCCTGGGAGGGAAAATGACCCTCAGTTGAGAACCACTGTTCTGAAATAAGGCTATAGCAATGGGGAATCTCAGTCACCCAAACTGAAATTTGGGCGTAAATATTTTTCAACTCTCCGGAATTTGGAGGAGCCGCATCTGTGCCTTTTATGCAAGTGTCAGAACTTGGGCAGGAAAAAGGAAGACAGCCATCACCTTCATTGGTAAGTTCCTTCTTGAAGCCAGAAGAGAGGAATCGAGAAGGGGAAGTCTTTAGGAAAATGAAAATTCAAAGCGTATGTACTTGCTCATCCAAAATGGTCAGTGAAGAAGCAACTGCAATCTTGAGTCTTATCACGTCCACAGTCTTCCATTTTCTACCCTACTTTCTACCCCTTACCTTTGCTGTGTTTCTTCTCCTCCCCAAAGCAACAGCAAGACTTCCGGGGCACATGAACATCTTAAGGGTAAATCCTACCCTGAAAATACTTGATTCATCTGCCCACGCCCAACGTTTGAGAGAAGTAATGAAAATTCATTCAACAACTTTTGAATGAATTTTCAACTCTGGACAAGATGATGAGGTGGATATAAAATGTGTTCTTGATAAGGACAGGTAGGTACAAATCAATGCAAAAATCTTGTGCCACAGCCACAGGTGCAGAGACATCTCTTTTGTGCACCCATGAGTCTTCCTTGCACAAAGTACCTTTATCTCCATCCCCCAGGATTCAGTCATTCTCTGGCAAAGTAGATGGACCCTTCCTCAGAAAACAGTTCTAAAATTCATAAATCAAGCACAGTAGGTTACCATGTGCACCTACTATCTTTTTGACAGTTATCAAAAAGATTTTAATCTGTGCTGGCATTATAGCCTTGTTTCTCTATTAATGCATTAAACAACAAGGTCTAGAGACAAGCCTCCTAATTTCTATTCTTTTAAAGTGGTGATGAGCACAGGGGATATTTCTCAATATCTGTCTTAGGTGTCATGTGATATGAAATATGGCCTGCATTTATACTGGTTTCAAAGTAACAGGCACAGTTACACTACTAAAGTGTGTGGCCTGTGTGCACCATTAAAGAAAATGCTCAGTTTTAGTTGGAGAACAAGCGAAATACAAGTTCTATTAGTCACAGTGGCTCATACATGTAATCCCAGCACTCTGGGAAGCTGAGGTGGGAGGACAGCATGAGGCCAGGAATTTGATACCAGCATGGGCAACATAGTGGGACCCTCATCTCTACAAAAATATTAAAAATTAGCTAGGCCTAGTGGCATAGGCTGTAATCCCAGCTGTTCAGGAGGCTGAGGAAGAAAGATCATTCGAAAGCAAGAGTTTGAGTTTGAGGTGCCAGTGAGCTATGATCATGCCATTGCACTCTAGCCTAGGTAAAAGAGAAAGACTCTATCTCAAAATAAACAACAACAGAAAAAGAGCAAGTTCTCAGATGAAGTTCACTTATTCACATACCTCCTGAATTCAGACGCCTTGAATTTCAGTAGATTCTGTGTCCTGATATAGGAACTTTGCCGACCTCACCATAGGAACTAGCTGATGCCCTAAACTGGCAGAAACCCCCTCTTTGAAGATCTACTGAATTTTTCAGGGATGAGCACTTGACCAAAACTTTCTGGAACTTTCTGACAAAGTTCTCATGGTAGGTCCTCTCTTTAAGCAAGAGATATTGTGAGTTTGTTTGTTAATTACAGACTCCATGCTTCAGAGAGGTCTCGAGAAACGGAAGTGGGAAGCAGGTACTTCAAAATTCCATTTTGTCTATAATGGTTGCTTTTGCATGTCAATTTGATTGGTCCATGGGGTGCCCAGATATTTGGTCACATGTTATTCCAGTTGTGTCAGTGAATGCAGTTTTGGATGAGATTAATGTTTCCATCAGTAGACTGAGTAAAGTTGATTGCCTTCCCCAGTGTGGGTGAGCCTCATCCAGCCCATGGAGGACAGAATGGAGAAGCACTGAGCGAGGGACAGTTTGCTCTCTCCACCTGTCCGCAAGTTGCGACACTGGTCTTCTCCTGTTTTCAGACTTGGACTCACACTGAAACTTACACTATCAGCTCTCCTGGTTCTCAACCTCAGACATGAACTAGATTTTGCAGTGTCAGCTCTCCCACTTCTCTGGTCTTTGGACTCAGACTGAAACTCAAGTCAGCTATCCTGAGTCTCCAGCTTACTGACTGCAGATCTGGGGCTTCTCTATCTCCATAAATGAGTGAGCTGATGTCTTATAATAAATCTCTTTAGAAATGATAGACAGATATACAGACTGACAGGTGGACAGATATACTATTGGTTCTATTTCTCTGGGGAATGCCAATACACTATCTAAATCTAAAGTTCAGTGTATAATTGTACCCCTTGATTGCACTAATGTACTCAGCTATGATTCAACAATAAAAATAAATAAATAAATAAAGTTCAATGTATAGATGTGTTTGTGTGGTGCACTCAAAAACACTTTGCAGTTTCTACTTCCCAGGTAGAGACCTATCATTAATAATAGCTTAGCCTTAGGTTAGTGAGATTGAAAACAAAAGACTCAATGAGAATAACTGAACCCACACTGTGAAATGAACTAATACCAGTTTACTATGTGGCAAATACATAGCCCTGTAAACTGGAGTATAACCTACCAAGTGGTTCAGAGGGTAAGTTCATGTCAAGTCCAGCCCTCAGGATAGCTTTTGGAAAGAAGAAAATGTTGAAGCCAAACATCCTCTTCACAATGTCCTTATTAGTTCAAAAAGACATTATTAAAAAAAAATCTTAATAGTAAAAATATCTTCTGGACCTGTTTCAGAAAAGAAAATAAAAGCATTATTACCCTGTGGTCATTCCTATGTCAGGCTACAAAATTTACCCCCATAGCTATAGCTCACTGAGGTTTTGTTACCTGTTTCCTACCCACCCATGTGCGGTTGACAGACACCCACTGCCCGGGTACAGTTCTTGCATGATGCATGGATTTGAATCTTTACATCTGCCTGTCAGTTCCAGCCACTGCCAAACACATAGTAAGCCCAAGGAACCAAGAAGAAAGGCTTTTTAATGGATTTCATATTTCTGGTTCACTTGCAGCATCTGGGAAAAGGTCTCAGGATCCCTAGGGCTGAAACAGACTATTTCGAGCATCTTCACACTAATGAAATAATCAAATCAAAATTAGAAATATTTAGATCATTTCTGTAGAGACCGTCTGCTTGCTCTCTGATTAAAGCACAGCAGAGGGAAAGTTTCCTTGTAACTCCCTCCCTCTTTGTTCTGAGGGTGGAAACACATTTCCAAGACTCACTGGAGCTTTAAACTGAGGAGAGGGGAAGAGCCCACACCTGATTCTACGAGGGCTAATTCCAGACACAGAGCTGTTTTCTTCACCAGCACCTCACAGTTGACCCAAGACAGATTCTGCTGTTTTTAGTCCCTTGTGTTTCCAATTCCAAAGAAACGGCTTTTTCATTTGGCTTTTATGCTATTACTCATGCAGTACAACATGTCTGTGCAGCCACATGTCCAAGAAAGTGAAATATAAGCGATTAAAAACAGATCTGTCTAGTGAACAGGTGTCGAGCATTATCTAATATCAAACTAAATATAAAAAGGGAGACTAATTAGAGCTCTGGCATCTCTCCTGCTGTGGGCTTCACAGATCTTTAACTCTTGAAGCTGCTTCTCAGATGGAAGGCCAGAGCTCATCATCGACTCATCAAAAAGGAAGGCTATGATGCCACACTTCTTTATTTAGGAGTGTGTGTGCGCGCGTGTGCGCCCGTGCGTGTACCTCTACGTGCCCATATGTGCATCAGGGAAGGAAGAGGGCCCCAAAGGCGGGAAGTTTTGCTGGGCAAGCCCAAATGGTGAGCAACACTGGTAAGAGCTTACCTGTCCTGGTGAGAAAAATCCAATCTTCTAGAACCTTGTTCCTCAAAGTGTGGTCCTCAAGTCAGTATGTTAGAAATAGAAACAGCAGCCTTGGCAACTTGTTAAAAATACAGTCTTGCGCCCCATCCCAGAGGTCCTGAATCAGAACCTGTATTTCTAAGCACTGATTGCCAGTTGGCTCACAAGCACATTAAAGTTTGAGGAATTGGCTGTAAGCTGTGATGCCACGGCACTCTATCCAGGGTGACAGCTTGAGGCTCTGTCTCAAAAAATTAAAAAGGTAAAGTCTGAGGAATTGGAGTGGAATGGATTGGAACAGGCAGTGGGGGGTTGAGAAGGAGAAGGGCTGAAGGAGGCATTTTGTGAAGAGGTAGATTCGGGTGAGATTCTTAGCAGTTGCCTAAAGCAGAAGTCAGCACACCTTTCCTGTAAAGGCCCAGATAGTAAACATTTAAACCTTGCAGGCCACACAGTCTCTGTCACAACTAGGCAACCATCTCACTGTAGCACAAAAGGAGCTGTAGTAGGCATTATGTAAATAAATGGGTATGGGGGGCAGCGCCTGTGGCTCAGTGGGTAGGGGCATTGGTCCCATATGCTGAGGGTGGCGGGGTCAAGTCCAGCCCTGGCCAAACTGCAACAAAAAATAGCCAGATGTTGTGGCAGGTGCCTGTAGTCCCAGCTACTTGGGAGGCTGAAGCAAGAGAATCAACTAAGCCTAAGAATTAGAGGTTGCTGTGAGCTGTGTGATGCCACGGCACTCTACAGAGGGTGATAAAGTGAGACTCTATCTCTACAAAAATAAATAAATAAATAAATAAATAGGTGAGTTCCAATAAAACTTTACTTACAACAGTAAGGCTGTGCCCCACTGGGCTCGTGGGCAGCAGTTCACTGACCCCTGGCTTAATGGCACAAGTATGTCTTCATACAGCATGAAATATTCTGGAACAATTATGGCTGTGATTACACCTGATCACAAGACTCGAGGTCTCATTCACTTCTGGTCTTAGAAATGTTTTAATCATGATAAAATATATATAACATGTATTTGGCAGAATACTTTAAATGAGGGCTTTTCTTTAGAAATTAAAGACATGGGGTTGAGCTCCTTATCCTAAAAAATGTTAAAAACTCAAGTTCTTGCATACTTGGAGTGCTCCTTATTATTTACTAGTTGCAACACTGCTAGTTGTCTTCTGACCACCTTCCATAGGCAGGAGAACCAAAGGGTAGAGGCACCAACCTACCTGTGGTAAAACACACAAGCTTGCCAGAGATGGTGAGTGTTTGTATTTAGCTGTGAACTGCAGACCTGGGTGAAATCCCATTATTTTGGTTTGGATTCCCCCCAGCAACAGACCCTGGGACAGAGATTCTACTGCAGGTGGGTGATTTAGGAAATAACCCCTGAACCCCAGGGGGGTAGTGAGGACTGAAACAGAGAAAAGAAGGAAGCCAATAAAGTGTGCCATCTAGCCAGTTACTACTGTGGGGGACAGCAGCTTCTCCCAGCTGAGAGCCCTGGGAGACAGTATAGAACCTGTCTCAGAATTATTCCACCTGATGGCCAGATGCTGTGGTGCATGCCTATAATCCTAGCACTTCGGAAGGCTGAGGCAGAAGGATTGCTTGAGTCCAAAGGTTCAGTACCATCCTGGACAACATATCAAGACTTTGTCTGTACAAAAAATAAGAAAAATTAGCTGGGTACAGTCACATGTGCCTGTAGTCCCATGAGGCTGAGGCGAAAACATTGTGTTAGCTCAAAAAGAAAAGACCTGAGGGGCAAGGGAGCTGAGCTATTTACACACCAACTCCATCATCATTCATCGAACACCCCTCCCACCTGCACCATATATAAACAGAACAGGTTTTAGTGCCCAAAGGATAAGCCCTGGCAAAGAGTCATAGGTATCACCAGATGGAAATCAGGCTGACATCGGAGAAATGGTGAGCACCCAGGGGTGATGGTCAGGCCTTCAGCAGTGTCTGCCACATTATCATAGCCAGAAGCCTCTATAAATACAGCCTGTGAGCTCAGAACCAAGCACAGATTCACAGAAGAACAGAGGAAATGTGTCAGCGTGGGTTGCATTCAGTTGCAAGTAACTGAAAATGTGACTGAATAATAGTTTAAATATACTAGAGGTGTTGTTCATGTACCATAAACCCAAGATAGGCAGACCAGGTCCATCATGGTGGCCCTGGCACCTTCACTGCGTGGCTTCGACCTGTACGCTGGTTGACTGATGGCTGCAGTGTGGCTACTCCAGCCCCAGAACCCTGCTTATGGGTTGCGCAAGAATAAGGGGAAGGACAAAGGTCCAGGATTCATGCCAGTGGGGTGATCCCATTTAAACAGCCATCCCAGAATCCCTAGCCAGAAATGTCAGCTTCTGTTTCATCGGTCAGAACTTCCTCTCACAGGGCTTATCTATAAAGGGGACTGGGAAACGGAAATCTAATTTTAAATGTGGGCACAGTGCAGCCCTAAACAAAATTGAAGTTCTGTTAGTAAAGAAGAAAGAAGAAATAGAGGACAAGTGTTAGGTATGAAACTAACAATTTCTGCCACAAAATGCTTCCTCCCTACATACTGTGACATTGACATGCTAACGACTTCAGCAAAACAAAGGGGGGAAATTATAGACAACCATATCCTAGAAAAAACTGATAGCTATAAATGTCTTGGACTGAGGATAAAGAGAAGGGAAGTTAATCTAAGCAAGACAAAACTTCTTTAGGGCTGACAGCTGACAAGTGCAGGCTCTGTCATTACAAATGCCTCCTGTTTGTTGGTAGTTAAGTAACTGTGTTTGCAAGTGTGAAGGTTGGCCTCCAAGAAGGCAAGTTTCTATGAAATAGGTATAATGAAACTAAGTGGATGAATCAGAAGTAAGAAGGACATTAATCAGGTTATCAGTTACCCATTTTGATTCCTAGTTAAACAGATCAACCTTGCATATTTCTCTCCTTTCTGCCAAAAGTCTGTAAAAATGATAGTAAAGGAAAATCCACAGTGTAAACTCACATGGAAAAACCGAATGGGGCAGAGCCAGACAAGAAATGATAAAGTGACCGAAGAGGTGGTAAGTGACTAGTACAGCAAAAGCAGCTCCTGAGGGGACATAGAGATGTGAGTCATCCTCATCCCATGGAACTGTGGAAAAGTCTAAGAAATGGCGTCACCAACTGCACAGAGAGTGAAAGTGAGCCCCATGACTGAAAAAATAGTTTCAGTGTGCAAAGGATAGTTGAATCTCTATTTCCCAGCCCCAGCTCCCTGACCTGACACAGGAAATTTGTTCTCTAGAATTCTGGTCTCCACCTCCCTGTGGCCTGGTAGGAGCCAGGCCACACAGCAAGAAATGAGAAACTGGCAAAAAGTAAGCAAGAGAAGCTTCATCTGTATTTACAGCCACTCCCATCACTCACGTCACCATCTGACCTCCACCTCCTGTCAGATCCACAGCAGCATTAGATTCTTATAGAAGTGCAAGCCAACCCTACTGCAGAGATCCAGGTTGCATGGTCCTTATGAGAATCTAATGCCACTGCCCCCCTTCACCAGTCCATGGAAAAATTGTCTTCCATGAAACTAGTCCCTGGTACCAAAAAGGTTGGAGACCACTGCTCTAAAAAAATTGAAATAAAAGGGCTCTGAACTCAGGGAACTAAGCAAACAGGAGATAAATGAAGGAATGAGGCTGGAAAAGAAGAATAAAATGAAAGTCTATTTACAAAATGGTGAAATCCTTGTACTTTTCCTCCACTCATTCAGAACCTTGGAAGGAAATTTAATAAACTTTTTTTTGAGACAGAGTCTCACTTTGTCACCCCTGGTAGAGTGATGTGGCATCATAGCTCACAGCAACTTCAAACTATTGGGCTCAAGCGATTCTCTTGTCTCAGCCTCCCAAATAGCTGGGACTACAGGTGCCTGCCACAACACCCAGCTATTTTTAGAGATGGGGGTCTTGATCTGTCTCAGACTGGTCTCGAACCTGTGAGCTCAGTCAGTCCACCCACCTCGGCCTCCCAGAATCCTAGGATTACAGTTGCGAGCCATCATGCCTGGCCAATTTAATAAACTTTTATCTTGAGATTCTGAAAAGGCCTCTGGAAAGACCTTCAGACATTTTGGGATCCCTGATTGTCCCCCAATGCTACAGTAACATCTAACAATCAAAAAGTCCTTTCAAAGACAAAGAATTCCCATTCAACTTTGCATAACCTTTTAAAATATGAATAGAAAGCTGAATAATACCTTATTTTCTAGGAAAGCTCTCAACATTACAGACAAATACCCATACAAACAAACGAAGGATTCTGTTTCACAGAAACAGAAGAATATTTTTTAACTTCAAAGGAAAAAAAAATTCCTCAGAAAGATGAGAGGATTTTGAATTCCTGAATGCTATGTAAAACAATCAGAAAATAGAAAAAGAGGTCTTGGAAATGTTTTAATTGTGATAAAATACATGTAACATAAAATGCACCATTTAAACCGTTTCTAAGTGTACAGTTCAGTGGCATTACATAAATTCACATTGTTGCACAATCGTCACCACCTTCTATCTCTAGAATTCTTTTCATCTTACAAAACTAAAACTCTGTCCCCGTCAAACAATAATTTCTTCCCCATTACACCTTCCCTGGGCAACCACCATTCAACTTTCTGTATCTATGAATTTGACTACTCTGGAGACACCTAGACGGAATCAGTCTTTTTGTGACTAGGTTATTCCACTTAGCAAAATGCCCTGAAGGTCATCCATATTTTGGTGTCAGAATTGTCTTCCTTTTTAAGGCTGAATATTATCCCATTTTATGTATGTATCACATCACGCTTATTCATTCATCCATTGATGGACATTTGAGTGGCTTCCTCCTTTTGGTTAATGTCAGTAATGCTGCTATGAACTTGGGTATACAGGTATCTCTTCAAGATCCTGCTTTCAATTCTGTTGTGTATATATCCAGAAATGGAATCGAGAGATAATATAATAATTTTATTATTATAGATACCACTGTACTCGGCCCAGGCTAGCTAAAACAACAATGACAACTGCAACAACAAAAACAAAAAAATAGCTGGGCATTGTGGCAGGCGCCTGTAGTCCCAGCTACTTGGGAGGCTGAGGCAAGAGAATCGCTTAAGCCCAAGAGTTTAAGGTTGCTGTGAGCTGTGACGCCACAGCACTTTGCCCAGGGCGACAGCTTGAGACTCTGTCTAAAAAAAAAAAAACAACAAAAAGAAACCACTAATACCACTAAACTGTTTTCTTAGAATTTTTTTATGTAATTGAAAGTTTTTAAAGTACCCTCAAAATAAAGATGGAAGAAAACATTAAGAAATTCTTCCAGAAAGAAGGACAAAGAGAAATATAAGAGGAGAAAAAAAATCAAGGATAACTTCATAAGGTCAAAACTCCTACTAAGAGGAGCTCCAGAAAGAAGAAATATGGAAAGTAAAGAAGAAAAAACTATTTAAAAAAAAATTCAAGATATTTCCCCCCCAAATTTAAGGAAATTAGTCTCCAAATTGAAAGGGCCACATGTCATCATAAAATTTCAGAACTTCAAAGATTTAAAAAACATTAAAGTTTTTGGAGAGTGAGGGGGAATCAATTTACACACTGTGGGCTGAAACTTTGAAAGGCACTTTACTCCTCAATATCATCTCTGGAAACTAAAAGATGATGTAACATTACCTTGAAAATTCTGCATAAAAATTCATTTCAACCTAAAAATCTATACCCAGCTAAACTATTAACTGAGTATCAAGATGAAATAAAAACATTTCTTTAAATGCAAGGACTAGAAAATTTACCTTGCAGCAAACCTTAAAGATAGGGTGAGCTAAGAAATAGGGATGCATAAAATGAAGACCATAGGACTCATGGGTTCAATCCAGTGAGAGAAAGGCATGAGAAGGTCACAGGAGGCAAGTAAAGGGCAGAACAAGAACAACCAGTCCTGCTGAAGGTGTAGAGAGAACTTGGGAGGGAGACCAGCAGGAAAAGGATATGAATCAAACAAATTAAAGGATGCATTTGCACATATGTAAAATAAAAAACTGCCAAGAAAGCAATTAGAGGGGTTCATAGAAAATGAAGCTAATGAAAAGTGAAGCAATTATTAACTCACAGGAAAAAAACAAAGGTTGTAAAAGAAAGGAAACAGAAACATATGTAATTGCTACACTGTAAGGTAAAACAAAAGCCTTAGAGTGGTACCCAACCTTTTTGACACTAGGGACCAGTTTCATGGAAAATAATTTTTCCGTGGACCAGGGCTGGGGTGAGGTGGGCATATGGTTTCAGGATAATTCAAGCACATTGTATTTATTGGGCACTTTATTTCTATTATTACTACATTGCAATGAATATTGAAATAATTATACAACTCACCATAATGCAATTAGTGGGAAGCCACCTCAGCTGCACCTCATATCATCAGGTGTTGGATTCTGTAAGGAGCACACAACCTAGATCCCTCTCATGTGGGAGGTTGAGGCAAGAGAACCGCTTAAGCTCAAGAGTTTGAGGTTGCTGTGAGCTGTAACGCACAACACTCTACCCAGGGTGACAGCTTGAGAATCTGTCTAAAAAACAAAAAAAAAGAAAAAGAAACCACTAATTCCACTATACTGTTTTCTTAGAAATTTTTGATGTAATTGAAAGTTTTTAAATTACCTTTAAAGTTTTTAAAGCTGGGTGGGGTGTTTTAGAGAAATACCTTCTTGATACAGGCAAGTAGGTTCACGCCCCTATGAGAATCTGAAGCCACCACTGCTCTGACAAGAGGGGGAGCTCAGGCAGTGATGTGAGGAAGGGGGAGTGGCTGTAAATACAGATGCAACTTCACTCGGTCATCTGCTGCTCACCTCCTGATGTACAGCCTGATCCCTAACAGGTCATGGGCCAGTACCAGTCCGCAACCCAGTGTTTGAGAACTGCATCCCTGGAGAATAACTCTCAACAATGAAGAACTATGGTTGATGGATAAATGATACAGCCTCCCGTTTACTGGGTGGTCAATTCTGGAATGTATTCTACATACTCTTCCAAAGTCTTGGCAAAATTGAACCGCCCTTGCTGCCTCAGTGACTTTACTAACACACCCTGATACAGGCTTCCTTCTTGTCTCTCTCTTTCTCCCTGCTCCGTCACTCCTGGTTTCTGGGATCACATTGGAAAACAAACTCAGCTTTTTCTCTTCTGCTCTCCTCTTAAATCTACTCTGCAAAGCCCAGAGATTTTGAATAAAATCTGGGGCAAATCCAATAAATTGCAAATGGTATGAATTTTACTTTAAGCTCCACCCTTCTTGTAAATGGGATGCCAGAACCAGGAGCAAGAGCCAAACACACACGTGAGTTAGAGTTGCCCCTTATTACCAAGATTCAGAATCCCAGCAAGATGAGGAGACCATTCTCTAAGCCTGCCTTCCTTTGAGAGAACGTTCCAGAGTTCTTACACCCCCCGCCCCCAAAGTTGTGATTTTTAGCTACACACCACACAGCCCTCTAATCTCTAACTGAGGGCTCTTTGTCACATCTCTAATCTGTACATGTTCCATCTATTGTTTTTTTTTCTTTCAGCCCAGGGTCACGATGATGTTCACAGTGTCAGAACCAGGGAGGACTGGCTGATGCAAATGAACGATCGCTACTTACATCATCAAGTAACTTCTGCAGCTCAGGTTGGCGCGGGAGCTGTTTCTCCTCTCACACCGACTGCTGGAGTCTGCGGCCAGGCGGCCACTGTGCACATTGAGCAGCTCAGTTTTGCACTACTTCTCTCTACTCTCAGCTGGGAAAGTAAGGGCATGGCCCCTCCAGGTGGGAGCAGAGAGAAGAAAGGAAAGGGGAAGCGAGAGAAAGGTCTTTTTTGTCAAGTACCATCATGAGATGGAAGAGGTGTTTCTGGGCTGGGTAGGGTGTTTTGGAGAAATGCCCTCGTGATACAGGCGAGAAGATTGCAGGCAGGAAAACCTTTCCTTACTGGCCATCTCTTGTTTACCCTTCAGGTCCTGGGAACCCAGTAGCCTACTCCCCATTAGGGTCACCACGCCCTCCAAGGCCATCCTCATGGAATTAAGATGACTTGTCTTGTTTGGTCCCCTCTGACTCAGAATCTCATCTTTACAGTGACTCAGGCACAAGGTTCCCCCAAGCTCCTGAAGACTGGCATTTATGCCCCAAAGGAATTCATTGAAACCCTCTTCCCTGGAGAGGAGGGGACAGTATCTCCCATTTCTTCCTAGTGTGTGTTAGGGTGTGCTGGGGGCGGGGGCTGGTGTTAAGCTGCTCAGCACCCTGACAGCTCTCTGCAGAAATCCACATCTCATCTGCAACTCCCTAGGTGTCTACGTTCTCTCCATAGGCTGGAGCCTTCTGATCAGCCAAGGGCAGGCTCTTGGTTACTGGATTCCCCCTTGCACATCCTGCTTGGTGGCCTCGTTCCTCACTTTGAAATGAAGGAATCATTAGCATCTCTCATCTTAGAGTTTCAGCCTAACTTGAGAAAAAAAAAAGAGTCCTATTTTCACATCCTAGTACACATAATATACAGCTTGACTCAGCACTAAAGAACATTTTTGGGGTCGTAACAACATAAACACTGAAGACCCGTTTAACTAAAAACTGATGGTAGCACCTTAGTTGGAAATGGGGAGAAGAACGAGAGAGCCCCACTCCATCTACCAAGGGTGAAAGTCAAGGCTCCAAGTTGCAAACAACTCCACCCCAACTGGTTAAAGCAGGAAGTAAGCTTTTTAAAGGACAGCTTTGCAGAATCTCAGAGGCAACATCCAGTCCCCCTACAGACTGCCTGTTGAATGCCCCACAGTCTCTGGTGCCCAGCCCCCATGCTGCAGCTGACAAGTCACACCACTGACACCTGGTGCAGTGCACCTCCATGCATCAGCCTCTCAAAAGCCACGCCCTACTCCCCTGGTGCTGCCAGAAGCCACCTTCCCCTCCATGGCCCTTTCCTCCTGTGCTCACTGTGGGATCAAAGTCTCCAGCAGGAGCATCTGATTAACAAAGCCTGGAATCCATTCCTGCACCCCAGAAGTAAGGGAGACTGAGAATGCAACTTTTATGACTTCTATCTTGGGAATGCAGGAAATTACCCAAATATGAGGCATGTTCATAAAATATCAAGCTTCTACAAGTAACAAATGTCTATTTCTGGAAATCAATGGATAATGAAGAAAGTGGATACCTCCAAAAACTGCAGATAAGCATCTCATCTACAAAGAAAATGGTAAATATCAAAAGAAACAGCTCAAGAAAGTCCTAGCAAGAAGGATGATGGTAAGTGGGACAAGTCAAACTCTCCAGCAGGGGCACGTAAGCTGTTGGAAAATGTTCTTTTTCACACATCATGCCTGTGGTACTCTGACAAATACGATGCAGTTAAAGGGGTCACATTTCATAACCCATAAGCATCGTAGTCTAAAGGTGACACCACTCAGATATCCCAGTGCAGCTGGCTTAGTGGGGCTGCTTGCCAGGCTGCCCGGCACATTGCCAAGTGCTGCGTTTTCTGCTAATCTGCCCGCAGCTCTCTGCTATGGAGGGGGCTGACGCCTCTCTTGCTATCAGTTCAACATTGGCATAAATAGGCAGATTGGCTTTGTTGGGTTTTGAGTTTTTTTTCTTTTCCTTCTTTCTGCTATTTTTTTTCTTAGCCATCATAAATATGAAGATCATGCAGAAATTTAAAAGAAAATTATAATAGCAAGTTCACCAAACATGTATCAATGCAGAATATTACTATATACAAGCACATGCCTTCAGTTAAAAATACCAGAAGAGTCCATTGTGCCTCTTGGCCTCATGTTCCCAAAGTCAAGTTCATGAGCATGTGACCTGAGTAGTGGCATGGTGCAGTGGCACAGGGCCTATGCCTAGAGGGACCCCAAACTTGCTTCAACACTCTGTTGTTGATGTCTCAAATTTCTTAATGATGTTTGAACAAGGAGCCCTGTGTCTCCACTTGGCATCAGGTCCGCAAACTTGATAGCTAGTCCCGCGTGTCCCTGAAAGCACAGGAGCAAATTTAAAGCTTAAACAGACAAGTCCCGTTAGTCCAGGTTTCAGTGAAGTTCTTTCTCTTCCCCCTACTCTCCTACCCACCCCCCAGATTATCAATCTGGGACCTCTGAAATTGCAGACAAACTTTTCTGTGGATACATGAACGTGCATTTTTTTCTAGAGATAAAAAATTCTCTGTAGCTTATATCTGATTCTCCAAAGTTTTGCCCCGTCCACCAAAAGTTTGAGACCTACCCATGTACATGAGCTTTGACTGTCTAGCTGCTCTGTAAACACTCAGCATAAATGTGTACTTGATTCTGGTTAGTAGTAGGCAGCATTTAAATTAAAACTACATCGGGTGGTGCCTGTGGCTCAAAGGAGTAGGGCACCGGCCCCATATGCCGGAGGTGGCAGGTTCAAACCCAACCCTGGCCAAAAACTGCAAAAAAAAAAAAAAAAGTAGGGCAGTGCCTGTGGCTCAGTGAGTAGGGTGCCGGCCCCATATACCGAGGGTGGTGGGTTCAAACCAGCCCCAGCCAAACTGCAACAACAACAAAAAATAGCCAGGCCTTGTGGCGGGTGCCTATAGTCCCAGCTACTTGGGAGGCTGAGGCAAGAGAATCGCCTAAGCCCAGGAGTTGGAAGTTGCTGTGAGCTGTGTGATGCCACGGCACTCTACTGAGGGTGATAAAGTGAGACTCTGTCTCTACAAAAACAAAACAAAACAAAACAAAACAAAACAAAACTACATCAAGCGCTCTTTCTCTAGCCTGACCCCCATGTTTGGGTCTCTGTCACCAGGTGTCCCATCCAGCAGGGGAGACAACACCGAACCATGGGCAAACCTTTGTTTAAAATGATTGGAAATGCCCAGCACGGTGGCTCATACCTGTAATCCTAGCACTCTGGGAGGCTGAGGCAGGAGGATCCCTTGAGCTTGGGAGTTGAAGACCAGCCTGAGCAAGAGTAAAACCCCATCTCTATTAAAAATAGAAAAACTAGTCAAGCGTTGTGACTTACACCTGTAGTCCCAGCTGCCCAGGAGGCTGAGACAGAAGGATCACTCCAGCCCAGGAGTTTGAGGTTGCTGTGAGCTACACTGACACCAAGGCACTCTAGTCTCAGGCAACAGAATGAGATGTTGTTTCGAGACAATAACGATTGGAAATGACACAGCTGCTAGTTGGAATCTCTTCTAGGCCAAAAAGCTGGTGCCTGGAAGTAAAGTTCTCATGGTTTCTCCTTCTAGAACAGTGGTTCTCAACCTTCCTAAGGCCGCAACCCTTTCATACAGTTCCTGTGGGTCGTGGCCCACAGGTTGAGAACCACTGCTCTAGAAGGAGACATTTTATTCATGTAGGGAAGCTCCCTAAAAGAAAATTCAGTTATTATGTTTCAACTTTAAAAGTTATGTACTTTTCATGGAATCCTCCAGATCATAATAGATTCTGAAAGAATAGGATCACAGCATATTAAACTGGATAGGATCTTAGAAACAGATGGAAACTGCTCTCACAAAAATTTCCACATATGTTAAATATCAGGAACAATCCCCCAAAGTGTATTCAGTGATTTTTGACAGATTAAATGGGCCCTTTACAATCCTCTTCCTCTAACATACAGGCTCATTCGCTTAACAGCAGAGTGCCAAAAAACAAGATGGTGAACTTTGGCCCTAGCATCTTACCTGGGATTCTGGAGTTAGCGAAGAGCTTCCATGCCCAAGCTGCTATTTTCCGTCTTCTCCTGTTATGTTCAATCTTCTCCGTTCTCTGTGAAACAAGTAACATTGTCCCCATTGTTCAGATAAAGAAATCAAAGCTCAGAGAAGTTGCATGCTGTGCCTGAGGTCACAGCGCAGGGCACCCAGGAATGGAGTTTCGGGATTCCCAATCAAGTGTTCCTTTTGTGACACAGGACAGTGATGCTTCCCCCCACAATGGGTTCTCTGCAAAGTCCCTGGAGAGTGGCTCTCCTGGCTGTGCTGGGAGGAGCTGGCACCCTCTTGTTGGCTGTGTGAGCTTATGCAAGTCCTCCATACCTGATTCTTCACTCTTCCAATGAGAATAATAAAAATATCCACCTTACTGAATGATCACAAGAATTAAATGGGCTGTTATTTGTAAAACTTCTGTTAAGAAATTCTAGCTCGTGGTAAGCACCATGACATTCATTGTTATTATTATAGTATCATTACTGTTATCCTTTTATCTCATCATTATTGGAAATTATTTGGCTCCCACAATTTAGGGTAGACCAAAAAGAAGCATCTTGGTGTCGTCCTGGTTTGCGTGCTCAGCCAAAGTTTACCCAAAGAGGGTGAACTTTATCAGCCACTCGAGAGTTGCCTCACATGTACTCATGTATCTTCAACAGTCAAGAAGGGGTTCAGGCTGACGCCACCCACTGGATGGAATCCTCGTATTTTAACATCATTTGCCTCTTCCCATCTGCACCTTGAGCACTGGTGCTATGATTTCATGAGCACAAAGGTCCCTTGAAAGTTCAATTCGTTGATCAATTGGAATAATATATGAGGAGCAGGGATGTTTGTACTGATACTCAGAGAATTAACAGTTTTATGATTGTTAGAAAGAAGATGAAAAATGAGGCCAACTCATTTCTAATAGAGACATTATCAGGTTGATCAACCATTATCCCTCTAAAGGTGACTTTTCATCATTCCTGCCTCCCTTCTGACCAAACCATAAGTTTGGGAGTCATTCTTACCTCCTGCTTCGCCAATTTTCTTCCCTTGCGTTAATGAATAACTTCTGGGGAAAACCCAAAACTTTCTTGATTCTGCTTCCCAAATAACTCTCAGCTCATCTTGGTACCTCTCTGCCCCGCCAGCCAGCCAGCAGTGTGTGCAAGCCGACCAATGGGCGGGATTTTTAATTGGAGAAATGAAGGGAGAGGAAACAAGGCACCCATCCCACCGAATTACACTATCTCTTCTTTCTCTTTCTGAATTTCAATTGAGAAATAACGTGTAGCCCCTGCCAGCTGTCTGCTTTAATGGACACTCAGACCCCATCTCCTAGTAACAAGATCTGTTTCCAGAGATGGCTATCACCTCCCTTTGACCCTGTTGTAAGATGCCCAAGAGAGAGATGAGCTCAGCGCTGTTCCTCCAACCTTTGAGTGAGCATAAGAGAAACCCTAGCCAGGACAGAAAGCTCAGGAGCGGATGTGTTTGGGGCTTGAGATTAGAAACTTCTCATTGCTAGTTTCTAGTTCCTCTCACTGACCTTTAGGCCAGACATTTCTGTGATGCACATTCTAACAGTGCAAGTTGCAGGAGCAATAAACCAGAAAATGACCAGAATACTGTGTACAAAGGGCCTGGCCCCAGTGATGCAATTTTGCTCCCATCTGCATGGAGGGAATCACTTTATATTTTTCAGAGACTGAGTATCTAAGACCCAAGACCCCTTTGTCTCCTCTCCCTACCCCCTCAAGCCCACACTCTTACTAGCCCCTCACACTCTGATTTTGGCATAATTGGTGCATTTGAGGAAGTATTTGGCAAATAGGAAATCTTTGTTAAGACAGAAAGTCTAACATTAATGGTGCCTTTTTACTGGAGAGTGAGTAAGGGCCGATGGTGCCACTTGTGAAATAAACCTGCCAGGGAGAGGAAGACAGAGGTCAGGCAAGTCAGAGGGGGACAGCGCACACTAACGCACCTGGTGCACTTTGATTTGAGTTCCAGGCTGACTTTCTCTTATATAAAGTTGTTATTCAGATTACCAGGAGAGGCTTGATGAGTGTCAGACACAGAGAGATCGGAAGGCCTGACTTTAATGCGTCCTGAAAACACAGTCATGCCTTCGCCCTCTCCTCAGAGAGAGCAGGAACCTGCAGCAGCTCTCTGCTGCCGTCCTGTCCCCAAATGCCCCACTCTCTGCCTTCTCGGCGGCAGGGTCTACATTTCATCCAGCCATGAAGGATGCTGTTAAGGAAGGCGCTGGAAAAGTCAGACTCTCACATCCACACCACCAAGAAGCCTGGGGCCAAGCGGGGAAGGGAGGCTGCTGGTCTCAGGTGCGTGGCAGTGAGGACACAGGACAGAGCCCTTCCAGGGCCAACCCTGGTGACTCTTCTTCAGCCTCCACACCCGGAGGCTCTCCATGTTTTCACCTATGAAGTTGGTAAGAAAGTCGCATCAGATAACACACTGTGTGGTCAGGGCTACGGGGCAGAGACTTCCCAACATTCCTGCTGGGAGTATGAATTGGGGCAGCCTCTAAGGCAGGCAACTCAACCAACTTTGTCTAAATGAAAGATTGCACGTGGCCTTTGATAGCGCTGCCCCCCTCTGGGGTTTTATCCTGCAGATACAATTTATACACACATAAAATGTAGTATTGCTAAGATGCTAACTGAAGTATTATTTGAACTAGAATGATAACTCTAATGTCCATCATTAAATGGCGAGTTGTACAAACAATGACACATTGATACAAAGAAAATCAGTGCTGCTGTTAAACAGAGAACCAGTATTGTACATTCTGATTCAGAATTAGCTCCATGATAATAGATAGTAAAAAAGAAAGTGCAAAACACTGTGTCAAACATAATACTCTTTGCATCAAGTATACATTGATGCACAGAGATACTGCTTATACACAGAATATCTCTGGAAATAGCCAAAGGAAACTGGTTCTTTCGAGGAAAGAGAAGGAGCCAGCCACTAAGAGATAAGAGCATGTCATTGCATTATATACTGACTTCTGCTTTTGAAGTTGTGGATTATATTCAACTATTTTTTAAACTATAAAAGAAATTATCCATAAACAAAATTATGGAGGCTATTCCTAGGAACTCTTTTAATGTTCTCAAAAGGGAGAGTCCAGAATCAGCCCCACTGGGCTAATGTCCAGGTATCAGCAAGACCGGTGCTTTCTGGAATCTCAAGGGGAGAAGGGGCTACCTGCATTTGTTGGTTTATGGCCACATCCCTCTGACCTCTGCTTCCACAGTCACATTTCCTCCCCTGACTCTGACCCCCCACCTCCCTCTGATCAGCCTGTAATTACACAGGGTCCATCTGGCTGGTCCAGAAGTATTAACAGAGTCTGGAGCTCCTGGGACATGGACATCTTCAAAGGGCCATTATTCAGTCTATTCCAGGGGGTATGGAAGGAAACACTTCTGTTTTCTCCTCGTTCCTTTTTCACCTGTTCCCTAGGAAACAGGAGTGAACACTCTGGCCCAACAGTCACCAGCCGCAGCTTACCAGCAGTGGGATTGCCATGTGAAAGGCTGGGCTCCCTCCTTCCTTGGGTGTACAGGCCCTTGATCCAAACTCCTCTTTCTCAAGGGGCATAGCTATCAAGTCCACCTTGAAGGCCAAAAGCCTCCGACCCAAGATGGGGTATTAGAGGCTCCACCATGTTCCTTGGAAGGTTGCACAGAGCTCTGCATCTTAGCTGTTAGTGAAGATGCTTAGCTCTGCAAACTTGCCTAGAGGAAGCATTAGACCCAGAACATTCTGACAAACTTACTTCCTTTGGCCAGAACCTTGGAGAGTCAGTGAGCTGGGATTCAGACAGCTTGCAAGAGTCCCAGTGAAGAAGGTTTAGTGCTGCACTTCCAAACATTTTGTTGTCTTTTTTTAAAATAAAAGGTTGATCGGTGAACGCTTTATTATTTTTCTTCCTTGGACTCTTAGATTTTAAAAGTTTTTGTCTTCCAAAACATCTATATATCCTAAGTAGTAGCCTGTGTGCTCTAATCACAGATTAAAGCATAATTTCCATTAAGCTTTTTAAAATATTAAAGCGAAACATACCACATTGAGGAAAACTCTCACACACTCTACAGAATCTCGGTTAGGAACTCAGGAAACAGAAACAATCGCAGTAGCAACAGTAGTATTAGTTATAGTGTGAGGAGCACTGGGGCTGAGAGTCAAGGCTGGTCCCGGCCCCTGCCCTGTGGCTCACTAGCTATGCCACACCAGGAAATCGCTGTCCTGTTCAGGGCTGAGGTCTCCTCCTCAATGAGCACAGTCTCTTGCCAGTCTAGAGCCTCTGTCTAATTGGCCCAGAGTGGTAGAGCCAGATGATTCTAATGTGAGGCCAGGGTCAATCCCACTGGTTGGGCAGGGTCTGGCTGCCCCAGAGAACAACCTAGGCTGTGTCTAGCAGCTGAGTCCAGGGAGCTGAGAGGACACACCTGGGACTCTGTGAAAGAAAGGACAGCAGACAGGGGGACATGAGCAGGCCACGCAGTGCCAAGAGCCAGCAAACACTGACTCCCCAGGGCTCGGGCCACCTGGTGAGGCCAAGCGGAAGAGCTCTTGGCAGCTCCGACATTGCTCATCAAGGCAGAGACAGGCAGAGCCTAATGTGATTTGAAAGCCTCCAAAAGAGACATTGCAAATCAGGGTCACAGCCAAGCCCGGTCAGCAGTTTGTCAGCCCAGGCTCACCCTCTGTCCCTCTCAACCCTCCCTTCCCTCTGTGCTCACCTTGTCTCAGCCAAAATTGCTTTTCTAATGAAACTTATAGGGGCAGCATTGTGGGGAAAACACGTGGAAAAACACACGGCCGATATCCTGGCTGTGGCCTGGCTGTTAAAAACATCCCTACTAGCTGCTGTGAAACAGGAAAGATCGTAGCCTCCCAGCGAGGCTGATTTCCCAGAGACGAGGCCCTGATAGGTTAAGTGGCAAGAGCAGGTATGAGGGGGGTGGCTCAGTCCATGTGTTGATGTCTGCCAGGGAACAGTTTAGAACTTAAGGGGCTAAAGACAGGGAAGGAAAGGACACGTCCCCCTAGCTGAAATCAAGTGACAAGCTGGTATCTGTCTTGAAGGGGAGCTCTAGAGGGGTATGAGAGGCAGACTAAACCTAGGCATCTTCCTTGTGTCAGGTTGTAGAGTGAGCTGCTGCCTTCCCTCTTTGCCCTCCAATTAGCCATTAGTCACATGCTTCTTCCATCGTGGGGTGATTCAGTTCCATGATTTCAGACTCTAGTGTCCTAGAGCATCTGAAACCAAAACTGCATGACACAGTTTAATATAAATTGGTTTGGGGATGTTTTCCCACTATTTTGGACCCTATGTAAATAAAAAGTTTTCAGGGTAGAATACAAAAATCTAGACCATAACAAAAAGATCTGAGATTCTAAGATGAACTTTCAAGATTTTGTGGTGCCATCACCATGAAAAGACTTTGTGGAGAATGTCAGCAAAAGTAATAGGATAAGGACCTCTGAAAATGCCTCTCCTCCATAAAATCAACAAAACACTGATGCACATAGCACAAAAAGAGTCGAGGTCAAAGTTTTCAGAAATTCAGAAATTAGCCAAAGGTTTGCAACCTTCTGAAGGGTACTTATTCAAGAAAATGGCTGAAGCTCTATGGAACATTGAACTCTGTGGCATTTTAACATGCCTATTGCTATCCCCCAACCCAAAGATTTTCAGTACTCTTGAAAACCAGCAGACTGACAGCCACTGGACAGAACAGTATAGAAGCAATTTCAAAGCTCTACTCCCAGAGAACTATCATTATTCGACTTGTCCACTGGCTCTTTGGAAGGCCCTATCAACAAGTCTATCATATTTGATGTGACTCAGAGTTCTTTCAGTACAAACAGACTTTTCTTCAGAGGACATTTGTTGAAAACAATCAGAGGCAATTGTTTAACATCATGGCTGCCTAAAGCAGTATATAATAGTTAGGAAAAATAATAAGCCATCCAAAAAAAGCTTAAAAGGAAAAGCTGGAGAATCAGTTGTTCATAAAGAGTTTCTTAAAACTTCTGATATATTCCCAGTAATCTAAAAAGCTATATGCATGCATATGACTGTGGACATGACTAGAGCTGTGTCATGCTCAGAAAAAGACCTGTCCTGTCCTTCCCTCCCTTTCAGTCCCTTAAGTCCTAATCTGTTCCCTGGTAGACATCAACACATGGACTGAGCCATCCCCCTTACACTCTGCTCTTGCCACTTAGCCTACTAGGGCCTGTTGTCTGGGAAATCAGGCTCACTAGGAAGCTACAATCTTTCCTGTTTCACAGCAGCTAGCAGGGATGTTTTTAATCCAGTCAGCCTTTACTTCCTACTTCAGCTCCAGCCTTTACTTCCTACTTAAGCAGGAAGTAAAGGCTGAGGCAGAGTTGGTAACTGCTTGGTATGGTGTTGAAGGTGTTACACACATAGAACCCCTGCTACATACACAGAAACCCTCAGTGAAAATCAGAAGACTTATTGGTCCCAGATACTTAAGAAATCTCTGTAGAAAATAGCAGAAACAATATTTGAAGAAGGGCAGCTCCTATGGCTCAGTGGGTAGGGCACCAGCCCCATATACCGAGGGGGGCAGATTCAAACCCAGCCCTGGCCAAATTGCAACAAGAAAAAGGCACTGTGGTAGGCACCTGTAGTCCCAGCTACTTGGGAGTCTGAGGCAAGAGAATCTCCTAAGCCCAGGAGTTGGAGGTTGCTGTGAACTGTAATGCCACGGCACTCTACCAAGGGCAATAAAGTGAGACTCTGTCTCTAAATAAATAAATAAATAAATTTGAAGAAATAATAGCTGAAAACTTCTCAACCTGATAAAAAGAATCTATTTTAAAAAGTTAACATTAGCCAAATATGGTGGCTTATGCCTGTAATCCTACCACTGTGGGAGGCCACTGTGGGAGGATCACTTGAGGGCAAGAGTTTAAGACCAGCCTAAGCACAGTGAGACACTGTCTCTACTAAAAATAGAAAAATTATCAGGGCATTGTGGTGGGTGCCTGTAGTCCCAGCAATGTGGGAGGCTGACGCAGGAGGATGGCTTGAGCCTAGGAGTTTGAGGTTGCAATGAGCTATAATGATGCCATGGCACTCTAAACCAGGGCAACAGAGGAAGACTCTCTCTCAAAAAAAATAATAAAAATTAACATCATTTTCAGTGGCAAAAGACAAAGCTTTCCCCTATGATCAAGAATAAAAGAAGGAAATCTACTCCCCCCACTTCTATACAATGTTTTATTGAAGGCAGGGTCATGTCTAGCTCTACCAATTGGGCAAGAAAAAGAAATAAATAACACACATCTAGATTGACAAGGAAGAAGTAAAACTACCTCTGTTATCAAATGACATCATTTTGTATATAGAAAATTCTACGGACTTTACATACATAACAAACCTAATAGAGCTAATAAACAAGTTCAGCAAGGTTGTGGGATACAAGATAAATATATAAAAATTAATTATATTTTATACACTATACTGAACAGTCTGAGAATAAAATTAAAAAGCAATTCTATTTATGATGACATCAAGAAGAATAAAATATTTAGGAGTAAATTTACAAAAGAAGTGCAAGACTTATACAGTGAAAATTGCAAAACATGGTTGAAAGAAATTTTAAAGGTGAATAGGTGAAAAGAGAACATGTGTTCATGAATTGGAAGACTTAATATTAGGTTTGTGGATTTTTTTTTTTTTTATTGACATAGAGTCTTACTTTGTCAGCCTTGATAGAGTGCCATGCCACCATCATAGCTCACAGCAACCACAAACTCTTGGGCTCAAGTGATGCTCTTGCCTCAGCCTCCTGAGTAGCTGAGACTACAAGGGCTCACCACAATGCCTAGCTATTTTTAGAAACAGGGTCTTGCTCTTGCTAAGGCTTGTCTTGAACTCCTGAGCTCAGGCTATCCATCCACCTCTGCCTCCCAAAGTGCTAGGATTACAGGCATGAGCCACCATGCCCGGCCTGGAAGACTCAATGGTGTTAAGATGGCAATATTCCTCTACGCCAATATTATGAAAAACATATCACCTCCATATGTTTCTAGCATAGTCATTGTTTTCATTTTTAGTACTTAAATCTTTCATTTTACGGAGTTTATTTCAGCATAAACAATTTAGGTGTATTTTTTTCCAAATGCCTGCCAGTTGTATTTTTTTCTAATGCCATGTATTAAATGACACCTCTTTCCTCACGGATTTGAAATACCACATTCTAAATTCCCACAGTATTTCTTAATAGTCCCTTAGGATTCTTAGTCCCTTAGGCCTTGTGTTAATTGGCCATATGTGATAAAACAAATGCGATGAACAACAGAATGAAAATATTCACCTAAGTGTAAGTTATTAGGAAAGATTCTTCTAGGTCCTAGGTCCTAAAATTCAATTAGATGATCTGCCTCTCCAGCAGGTGCCAGACAAATAAGTAAGAGGACAAAGATCTGGGATAGTCTGGAGTTTTGTGGCCCTCTTAATATAAAATCCCTCCCATTGGAGTTCTCAGATTTTATGAGAGCACAGTAATTTTTAAATGAGGGCATAAGTGAAGAAAGACTTTGTACTTCAAAGCCTGTTGCTATTACATCCACTGCATTCATAAAGTAAAGGGATCAGTCATGATGAGAACATTTTTATCACATGGCAGTCCTCTGCACAAGACAGCCTTTCTGAAGGTGATTGCAGACCGACGTGCACCTGAGTCTTTGAAGTATACTCAATGTAGAATCAATTCAAGAACTTGCAGACATTAATTATTACCTTGGGCTTGTTTACACCTCAGAAAAGTGTTTAATTAATGCACTACATATCAATCAATTCTTTTCTTTTAAACTTTACCTTCTACCTATCAGCAGATCAATATGCATTTTACTCTTCTGGTTTAGAAATTGTTTTAAGACTCATGGCAAAGAGGCACAGATTTAACAATCATCAGTTGCTATTATCAGTCCCTTTCATTTCCCAAATAACAGCAGTTTCTTAAAATTCTGCACTTATTTGTTTACTAAGTTATTTCTTCTCATTCATCGCTTGGTTCTATTGTGTCTTTCAAACAAGTGCAAAGCTTACAATATTGGGAAGAAAAATAATTCCCTAAAATTCTACACTTACTAACTAGTCTATCTGACTCCAACAATAGTTACACACAAGCCTGTTGTCAGACCATTTCTTTCTTTTTTTTTTTTTATTGTTGGGGATTCATTGAGGGTACAAGAAACCATGTTACACTAGTTGCATTTGTTGGGTAAAGTCCCTCTTACAATTGTATTTCTTGATAGAGTCTACCAAATGTTTCCAAAGTTCCAGGTGGATCTGCCAAATGAGAGAGGATGCATATTCCTTTTCTCTGTATTTTAAATAAGTATTGAATTATCATCTTTGTTACTTTGGTCAATTATTCCACATATCATATTACAACTTATCTCTTCCTAAATTTTCAGTATTTTCTAAAATATCAAAAATTGGAGAGTCAGTAAAATCTTCCATTCTTACACTGTCTAATTCAGGCAAGTCACTTAATCTCTCTGAGACATAATATCCTCATCTGTATAATGGAATGATGATAGGGCATTTTTGAAAATTATGAGATAATCTGAATAATGTGTTTTGCACAGATCCTAGCTATCAGGACAAACATGAAACTCAAAGCCCAAGTGAGAGATTGTCCTTGTTACCACTGTTGGTATCACTACCATCTTATAGACTAAATAAAGAGCAGAATAGAATGGAAAAGAGTAATCTGACTAAATGGTCAGTTGTGTTCATACCTGCCCTCTCATTTACCCTGAACTGATTTTCAACAAGAGAACCAAAACAATCCAATGGGGAAAGAATATTCTTCTCAAAAAATTATGCTGAAATAACTGGATATCCACATGCAAAAGAATGAAGTTGGACCCTTGTCTCACACCATATATAAAAATGAACTCAAAAATGGATCAAAGACCTAGATATAAGAACAAAAACTAACTCTTACAGGAAAACATAGGAGTAAGTCTCTATGACTTTGAATTGGCAATAGTTTCTTAAACATAACATCAAAAGCTCAAGCAACAGAAGTAAAAGTATATAAATATGACTCTATCAAAAGTAAGATTTTTTTTAATAAAAATTAAAAGAAAAAAAGTAAGGAGTGGTGCCTGTGGCTCAAAGGAGTAGGGCACCAGCCCCATATGCCAAGGTGGTGGGTTCAAACCCAGCACCCGCCAAAAACTGCAAAAAAAAAAAAAAAGGTAAGATATTTTGTTCTTCAAGCTGGGTGTGGAGGCACACTTCTGTCATCCCAGCTTCTCTGGGACTGAGGCAGCAGGGATCACTTAAGCCCAGGAGTTCAAGTTTGTAGGGAGCTATGGCGACACCACTGTCCTCCAGCCATGATGACAGAATGAGACCTTATCTCTAAAAATACAGAATGATAAATAAAAATAAAATATTTTATGCTTCAAACGACACCATCAAGAGAATGAAAAGACAAAATGGGGGAAGATATTTGCAAGTCATGTATCTAATAAGGTACTTGTGTCTAGAACATATAAAGAATTCTTACCACTAAATAATAAAAAAAGACAATCCAATTACAAAACTGGGCAAAGCGTCTAAACAAATATGACAAAAAAATATACAAATGATTGATAAGCACATGAAAAGATAACCAACATCACTGGCCATCAGAGAAATGCAAATCAAATCACAATGAGATACCACTTCACGTCTATTATGATGTCTAGAATTAAAATGACAGATAACAAGTGCTGGTGAGGATGTAGGGAAATTAGAACTCTCATACAGTGCTAGTGGTGATGTAAACTGGTGCAGCTGCCTTGCAAAACAGTCTGGCTGTTCCTCAAAATGTTAAACAAGAGTAACGAAATGACCCAGCAATCCATCTTCTGGGTAATATGAAATGAAAATCAGCCCCTTGCAGAGAAGTCTGCACTTCCAAGTTCATTGCCTCATTATTCACAATAGTCAAGATATGGAAGCAACCGGCATATCTGGTGACAGATATTGATGGATATACATGATGGAATATTACTCAGCCTTAAAAAAGAACTCCTTCTTTCAGCCACGTGCAGCATAAAGGATGAACCTGGAGGCTATGTGAAATAAGCCACACACACGTTTATGGTATCACTTACTGGAATCTAAAAAAGAAAAGAAGTCAAATGCATAGAAACAGAGAAAAAAGTGGCAGTCACCAGAGTAGAGAGGAGAGGAAGGAAACAAGGAGATGTAAGTCAAAGGGTACAAATGTGCAGATACAAAGGATGAGCAAGTCTAGATAGCTAACATACAAATGAGGTGAGTGTAACTACAACATTCTCTATGCACCAGAAATTCACTAACAGAGTGGATTTTAGTGCTCTTGCCACAAACAAAAAAGAGGTAATCATGCAAGATAATGGTTATGTTCATTTGTTTGACTATAGTAACCATTTCACTATGTGCATGAAAATATCACAGAGTAAACTTTAAATACACACAACTCTAAAAATCACATTCGGAGAAAAAAGTGTATGTTTACACAACAATTATGTATACAGATATTCCTGGCAGCATTATTTATAAGGCCCAAAAGTGAAAAAAAAACAAATGTCCTTCACCTGATGACTAGGTGTGTGGCACATACATACCATGAAATAACATTTGTCAATAAAAAGGAATGAAATATTGCTACATGCTACTATGTGAGTGAACCTTGAAAACATGCTAACTAAAAGACGCCAGTCATAAAAGGTCAGATGTCGTATATTTCTATTTATGGAAAACATCTAGAATAGGCAAATCCTCAGAGACAGACAATAGACTGAGAGTTGCCTAGGACTGCGGGGTGGAGGGAAATTGTTAGGCACTGCTAAAAGGTACAAGATTATTCTTTGGACAAGTAACAAGACTGTTCTAAAATTGATTGTGGTGATGGTTTTACAAATCTGTGAATGAAGTCAAAACCATTGAATCATATACTTTAAATGGGCAAATTGTATGAAATGTGAATTATATCACGATAAAGCTGTTATAAAAATAAAAGAAAAAAGAAAAGAAAAGAAAAAGGAACAAATTAGTAGCCTTGAATTTTTGCCTTTCCTCCCTCCTTCTCTACAGGTATCAGCCAGAGTGAACAAAGAGGAGAAGAATCACTGGGAATGTGAAAATGCTCCTTAATCTGGTCCAGCTGTGACATATAAAATGAAATTGTTTCTATTTGAAAACATGATGTAGCTATAAGGAAGTGACAGTCTAAGTTCATGTAACCTTTATATCTTATGCAAGCAAATAATTGTCCAGTTTACAAAAGAGCAACAGGTTTCTTTAAGTAGGCCAGAGATGAATTGCTTTCCTGGGTGAATGCTTTGTTTTCTGGGTACCTGAGTGAGTCAATGAGTTCCACTCAGTTCAGTGAGCAGTACACTCCTTCGCTATGAAATGACCTATTTTGAGACAAATCGCATTTCTGAATTTTCCTCAGCAGTTGTTTTTAACCAAGGGTCTCACACGTCAATTGTTCTGTGATCCTCAGGGTTGGCATGAGGAGAGAAACAAAATAAATAGAAAATTAATCGTATCTTTTTTTTTTTTTTGAGGCAGAGTCTTATTGTATTGCCCTCGGTAGAGTGCTGTGGCATCATAGCTCACAGCAACCTCAAACTCGTGGGCTTAAGCGATTCTCTTGCCTCAGCCTCCCGAGTAGCTGGGACTACAGGCACCTGCCACAATGCCCGGCTATTTTTTGTTGCAGTTGTCATTGTTTTTAGCTGTCCTGAGCCAGGTTCGAACCCGCCACCCTCAGTGTATGTGGCTGGTGGTGTAACTACTGTGCTACGGGCACCAAGCCTAAGTACATCTTTTAATCATAAGAAACTATAGTTTGACAGTTTGCCATTTTGTTGATAGAAAAAACTTGCTATGTGTAGTGATACTGCAGTCAAAATGACTAGCAATGGAGAAGGAATTTCAGGCTTACTGGCTTGTTTGAAGTTTTTTGTTTTTTTGAGACAGTCTCACGCTGTCGTCCTGGGTAGAGTGCCATGGCGTCACAGCTCACAGCAACCTCAAACTCTTAGGCTTAAGCAATTCTCTTGCCTCAGCCTCCCAAGTAGCTGGGACTATGGGTGCCCACCACAACGCCTGGCTATTTTTTGGTTGTAGTTGTCATTGTTGTTTGGCAGGCCCAGGCTGGATTCGAACCCTTCAGCTCCAGTGTATGTGGTTGGTGCCCTAGTCACTAAGCTACAGGCACCAAGCCTGGCTTGTTTGAAGTTTAAGCACAGAGAATAAAAGTAAGTAGCTGCCACATCTTTGACAATGCTCACAATTACTCATGTTCCTTCTCTGTGGGTGCTTAACCTTGGTCATTGGTTCTGAGTTGCTTCTTACTCTACCATTTGGTGTATATGTAATCACTCTCTTGGGAGTTGTAACTTGGGCCATCTAATTTTTCACGAAGGGGCCCTGTTTTGATCACCAGAGTGATAGAAATAAAACGGGGTGGCTGCAGTCCACAGTGACCCCCATGGCTTTGTTCTGCCTGCCCCAACCCCTAACCGTGGCCAAATGGTTCAAGGAGAAAGATGCCAGACTCAAACTGGACAAAATACCTTACCAGGATGCCTCACGCCATCAAGATCATCAGAAACAAGGAAAGGCTGAGAGAGTCAGTGCGGAGACAACTAAGAAGACACAACTGCTAAGAGGAACACAGGGCCCAATGTGGAGGTAAGAATCCCGTGGGGAGTTGGGGGGTGGGGAGGGACATTAAATCAAAACTAAGGAAATCTAAATATGTTGTGGCATTTATTATCGGCTCTTTAGTTGTAACAAATGCACCACAGCAGTGTTAAAATAAAGAAAACTGGATATGGGGACTCTTTCTAATTTTCTTGCAACTTTTTAGTAAATCTGAAACTGCTCTAAGATTTAAAAGTTGATGAAAACGAGAGAGAGAGACTGAATCATAGAGACCAGAGAGTGAGCTGGAGTTGAGAGTGATGGAAACACCCCAGGAAATGGCCCATGTGATTCCCCGGGAAGGGTCCTGGAGGGACCCCCATTTCTGTCCGAAATCTTTGATTCTGTGAGGTTCCCCAATTTCCCTTCCATAGTCCGAATCTGCTGACGTTGCCCAGGGATGAATTCTGTTGCTTGCAACCAAAGGATCTTACCACCAAGTTCTGCTTCTGACTTCTTAGGAAAGAGGTAGTATCTGCTCTCAATGGATATGGTTGAGCTGTAACATAAGTCTTGTTCTACAGGTTTTATACTTTTCCTAAGTGAACGTCTTACTTGACCTATTTTTTTTTTTTTTTGAGATTAAAGTCTCACTTGGTCACCGTCAGTAGAGTACTATGGCCTAATAGCACAGAAACCTCAAACTCTTGGGTTCAAGTGATCCTCCTGCCTCAGCCTCCCAAGTAGCTGGGACTATGAGACTATAGGCACCTGTCACAATGTCTGGCTATTTTTAGAGATGGGGTCTCACTCTTGGCTCAGGCTGGTCTTGAACTCCTGAGCTCAGGCAATCCACCCTCCTCGGCCTCCCAGAGTGCTAGGATTACAGGTGTGAGCCACCACACCCAGCCTTTACCAAAACTATTGACATGGAACAGCACTTGTCTCTACAGAGATGGCACCCATGCCCATGGCAGACATTGCTAATTGATCCCAACACTTGTTCCCTGAGCATGAATGCAGAGGAGTAGGTGCTGCTGGGATCCCACCCAGATCCTCTCTATCAGCTCCCAACATGCAAGAGCTGACACATGAAGTGAAGCTTGTGTTGTCCCTAATGGAAATAATACTAGCAAATGGGAGAAATGATACAGCACAAAAGGAAACATTAACAAAGAAGCCAGAAGCATAAATGACCTGCTAGTTTAACCATGGGCCCCTACAGAGGCCAAGGAAGATATACAGCCTGGATAGGGAACAGCCTTGTGACTTTGTTGAGACACAGGGCTCAGGCGTATTTTGGAGACCTGACTACCTGTCACCCATCATTGCACTGCCCATCCTCAGTCACTGTGGAGAACAAGCTTTTCTATAGGAAGGGTATCGTTAGGACAAAATGGGAAAGGATGAAGTCAAAGAGGCACAGTCCTTACTTCCAGAAGCTGTCAAGCGGAAGGCATTTCTCACTCCCGTTGGCTGAGTGCTCTAGTGCGGGAGCAAAATCACTGTCTTAAAAGCACCCCTCAAGAGCCATCAAAGACTGTCCCACAGCAGGGCCTCTAAATATAACCTGGCTTTTTCCTCTGCTTTTGTTTAATGCCAGCTGAGGAATTTTTTTTTAAGAGTGTATTTGAGCAGGAAATATGTAAGACTGATGAAATAGCAACCAAAAATAACAGTGGCCAAAAAAAAAAATCAAAATTTATTTATCTTTTACAAAAAAGTCAAGGCTGGGCTGAGCCCAGTGCCTCATGCCTGCAGTCCTAGCACTCTGGGAGGCTGAGGCAGGTGGAGCTCAGGAGTTCAAGACCAGCCTAAGCAAGAGCAAGACCCCATCTCTACTAAAAATAGAAAAACTAGCTGAGTGTTATGGTGGGCACCTGTAGTCCTAGCTGCTTGAGAGGCTGAGAGCAAGAGGACTGCTCAAGTCCAAGAGTTTGAGGTTGCTGTCAGCTACCATGCCATTGCACTCTAGCCTGGGTGACAGATGAGACTCTTTCTCAAAAAAGAAAAAAAGTCAAAGCTGGTACGATGACTCAATGGTACAGACTTCCACCACCTGTCGCCGTCATCCCTAGGGGCTCACTCTAGTCCAGTGAGCCCAGCATAGTTCTCCACTGTGTCTAAATTTCAGCCAGCAGCTATTAGGAATGGGTAGAGGAGGTGAATATGCCCCTTTCTTTTAGGAGCTTGACCTGGACCATGCATCACTTTGGACCCCTTTCTTTTGAACAAAAAGGTAAATACATAGCCATACCTAGCTAGCTGCAAGTGAGATTGGGGTGGGGGAGGCAGGAAGTTTAATTAGGAAGCCAGGAGTCCAGTGAAAAATTGAGTGTACTACTGCTACTATGAGAAACAAGAGAATGGCTATAAGGGGACAGCTAGCAGGGAGATGAGATAGCAGAAATGCAGGTAATGCCTGACAGCAGTGGCACCTTCTTAGGGAAACGGGGCTGCCGTGAGGTCTCCAATTCAGTGCCTCTGGTGGACTGTATCACTGTTCACTGAATTCTACTTTCCTCTGTGGTGTCCCTGCCCTAGCAGTCAACTTGCTTTTGGCAATGAAACATGGGCAGAAGCGACCTGTGTTATTTTCAGGCAAGCCGAAGCTATATGGCTAGCACTCGGTTCATAGCCATTTCATGGGGCATGGTCTCTGTTCCTTCTGCCACAAGACCTTCAGTATCCCAGACAGGCTATTCTATCAGCCTTAGAAATGCAGACAATGTGAGCAGAGCCAAGCTGGCCCAAGAAAGGCATGTAGTGCGAGTGAGAAATAAACTTTGATGACGTTGCCAAATTGCTGGTGTGTTACTGCCACACGGCTCAGCCTAGTATGACAGGTCCAGCACCATAACTTTCCCCCAATCAATCCTCACTAGAATCTGTGCTTAAAAAGACCAGCCCATTGCCACAGCATAAAAGTACTATTATCTGCCTTTGACCACTTAATAATTTTATTAACATTACAGAAATCATTTAAACTTCACTTGGAGTTGATCATTGATTTACAGCTGGCTCCTAATGCTTTCACTTCATTTATCACTGAACTGCACATAGGTTACCTCTGTTTGGAACAAGTCCACCTAATGCAGCGGTTCTCAACCTGTGGGTCGTGACCCCTTTTTAACAACAAAAATACATTGCGGCATTAGGAAGGTTGAGAACCACTGAATGAGTCCTTTTATAAAGCAAAAATCTTTGGGGGAATAAGTCCTTCCCATAAATGTTTTCTAAGTTCAGCTTTTCATAAATGGCAAAACTGTAAAATTATATTTCCGATAATTAGTAAAAATGATCCCTTTAATGATTTTCTTGTTAATATACTACCTGCCATTGGATAAAGTAGAGCTCACAGAGCAGAGGCCAACCAGGAGTAGCTAAAATGACAAGAGTGATGTAACAGGTTCAATCAGAAGGGCAGAGGCAGGGAAGCTCCAGGTTTGGCTCAGTGGCTCTGTGGTGTCATTAAGGAACCAGAAGCTGTCCATCTTTCTGCTGTGCAGTCCTTTTAATGTCAGCGATATCTCCCTTTATGGTCATAAGGACAAAGAGGCTGCCACAGCCCTAAGTGCCATTTCCACATTACATGACAGCACCTAGTAAAAGAAGAGGGGAGAGGAGACACATGTCCTTGGCTTCTGGCCAGGGCTCTGTTTCCCAACCTGTTGGAATGAATGCCCAACAGGCTGCCACCCTTTATGGTAAATAAAACTGTCCCTAAAAAGAAGAAGAAAGAGAAAGTGGAGGAAGAAGAGAAGGAGAAAAAAAGGAGAGAAGCACAGCATCTCTTGCTCATCTCTTTTCCTGAGGTAGGAAAGACATTTTCGGAAGTACCACAATAGTTCCTCAACCGTATCACATTGAAATTTTGCCCCTTGCGTAGCCACAAATAAATTTCCGGCACTTGTGGGAAGGGAAACACATGAGGAGTCCCTGTTTCAAGACATGGCTAAATTAGTCAGTATAGGATAAGTTATACTTCAGTAATAAACACCCCACACCCCAGATGTCAATTGTCTTATCCAACTCATGTTTGTTCTAACCTCCTCATAATATGAGTCCACAGAGTGTCTCAGGGATCCAGGCTGTACCATTGTGAACATGAAGCATCCCCAGTTCCTGACGCAGGGGATGAGGCAGCTCTTTTTTACTTTAGTCTGGTTGTAATGTGTGTTCCTTCTGCCCATTTTGATCATAACTTGTCCCATGATCCTGCCTTATTGCAATCCTATCTCTACCCCACCAGCTTTCCCTATAATCACCACTGTCTGTTGCCCCTTTGTCTCTTACTCAATCAACCCCCAATACCATCACCTCTTTGTTTGTCTGGCCCCTATTGCCCCTGCCTTCCTCAGATAGCTTTGGGTCCCAAGGCGATTGATCTCAGAGATTACACCTCTTCTAGCAACTTCCATAAGTCAAAAGAATTCTTTCCTCTGCTTTTCATTGCTGTCAAGAAAAAAGAGGGATGAGTTTTAGCAACCATTGGTAGAGGAAGAAACACAAGAGGAGTCCCTGTTTCAAGACATACTTTGATTTGATTTTTCCCTAAGTGTCTGAATCATTCCAACCTTATGCGGTGAGGATTCATTTCTTGGGAAAAAAAGAAAAATGCACCCCCTCTCTTAGTTCTACATGCATGTTCACCCTGTAAAATAACATTGACCTTATAATTTCAGTTGTGTGAAAAAGAAAAATCATATATGCACACACCAAACCGGCATTTATACCTGTGCAGTGGGATAATGAGTAATAGTTATTTTCTTCTTAACATACAAATGTAATCCTCCAATAATAGAGCAGGGAAGAGACTATAGGGAAGAGGTCAAGCTTTTTTGACCTCAAGCTATTACTTCTCTATTCACACCTGCTTTCAGGCCGACATTGAGAAGTTAATTCCCAGCACAAATATCAAGTATTATTATTACTAGGGATTAGTTTTCTGGTGGGAGGTAGGGACAAAGGGAAGGATATTCTACCTGAACTTAAAGTTGAAATCATTTATGCAATTTTCAATTGCCAGAAACAATCTTCCAGCTGGATTAAACATTCTTCGGAGACTAGCCGAGACTGGTAAGATTTGACAGAAAATAAAATCCTCATAATTTTCCCCCAGAAATGCTGAGAAAGAAGCTGAAGGGGGAAAAGAATCTCCATCACGGAAGGCTTTCTTGTGTTGCTCTTTGTTATTTATAAGACTCTACCATGAAAGGTTCACTAGGAAGGGGCCAGGGCAGGCAGGTGTGTGCATGCTGCCTCGAAGAAGATGAATTCTTTGGCTGACTGTGAGCCATGGGAGGCTTTTATTGTATTCTGGCCACAGAAGAGCCATGAGAAAGAAAACAGAAAAGAAAACAGAATGGGAGAAGGGCTCAGCTTGAGTTTCACCCTTACGTTTGGGATTTTGTTATTGCTGCTTTTAAACAAAGGAAGCTCAAACTCGATTTAGCCCTTGGTGTAGGGAAAGTGCTGCAGGACTGGCACATTAATTACATGCCGAGGGCATGTTCCTAAGGAGAAAAATCTTCGGTGGTTCCTAAGAAAAATATTGTGCATTTGACTGCAAGAGGCTGCTGAGTTATTACTGATGGTGTTTCCTGAACCACGGACTTGTTTCTTCTTGGTACTATGGAAACAAAAGAAGTTATAACTAAAGACACAGGCATCTTTAATATCAGAATTGTATTTGAGCTGTCAGGAATCACATAGGAATAAGAGGCCCGTGTCTGTGGGAGCACACCCTGTAATATCAACATTGCTAAGCAGGAAAGCTCTGGAGACAAGTATGGATGGTTATGTGACAGTAGCAGACTGTTACTGTCACATCCCATTTTTGTGGGGATGTTTGTGTCCCCACAAAATTCGTATGTTTTTATAAAACCTACTTCCCAATGTGATGGTACCGGCAGGTAGGGCCTTCGGGAGGTGATTAGGTCATGAAAGCATAGCCCCCATGGATCGGATTAGTGCCCTTATCATGGCTGAAGAGACCCGGAGTTTGTCCCTTCTGTGATGTGAGGCCCCAGAGAGAAGGCCCCCTCTAAGAACTGGAAGGCGGGCTGCCAAGTCTGGATGATGGTCTTCCAGCCTCCAGAATTGTGAGAAATTCAGTTCTGTTGTTATAAGCCACCTACTTTATGTCATTTTCTTGCAGCAGTCCACACAGACCAAGACAGCGACCCTGGGCAAAATCAAGATATACAGCCAACCTCGGCTATCTCATCTATAAGTTGGTGATGACAGTAGCCCATGACGTTATTGTTAAATAAGACTTAAGTATGTTCCTTCTGGCTAGGCATGGTGAGACTGGGCAGAGAGGACTTCAGGCATCTCTGGCAGGTGGGATCTGCCCAGAAACTCCCCTTTGGGGACACAGGGAGACAGCGTGAGGCTTCTGGACACCCTGAAGAAGGCGAAAGCAGTGGAGATTGGGCAAGTGGTTGCATCTATTCGTTCAGTCTGATCCTGTTGGCAGCTGTGGGTGGGGCAACAGTGGGACTGCAGGCTGGAAAAGCCTTGCCTGTGAGCTGTTTGGGTTTCTTTTGGACTTGGCACTCAGTTGAACTGCCTTGGGAGAACTTGGGCAGGAGTGTGGGGGTTTTTGAGTGTTGTCTGGGGCCCCAGACTGGGCCATCGAGCCAGACAGAGCTGCCAGTGTTTGGTGGTGGGCTGTGTGGAGCCATTGTGGGAGAACTGCCCTGGCAAGCTCTACTCTCAGGGTCACAGAACAGGCATCGGGCAGTAGCAAGTAACCTAGTGACTGAGCAGCCTAAAGGCGGGGACTGAGATGCCTCGCAGCCTTAGCCCTCAGGGGCATAGGGTGAGACAGGTTTTGGCACACTGGGTAAGTGGATAGCCACTTAAGGAGTGATCCCAGCCACAGCACTTTCCTGGGAAAGGTTCTGCTTAGCCCAAGTTAGCAATTTAAAGTGTCTTCTAAGCAGGCTGAGGAGGATTTAAGCTCTCCACCCTGCAGGGTTTGAAAAATCATTAGAAACACAGGGTCACTCCCTACAAAGACCCAGTAACAACAGAGTGATTCTTCCAGGGTCTGATCTGGGAGAGACATCTCCCCAACTCTGAGGACGGCCATAGGCAACAGTGAAAAATAATCATGAGGTGGAATCAACAGAAAAACTCTGGCAATATGAATAACCAGAGTAGATCAACTCCCCAAGGAATGACAAGGTAGATGAAGCACAAGATCCCTTCCATAAGAAAATGGCTGAGATGTCAGAAGTTGAATTCAGAGTCTGGATAGCAACTAAGATCAGTGCAATGGAGGAAAAGATGGAATTAGAATTTCAAGCAGTAATCCAAAAGATGATCCAAGAGATGTCTCAAGAACTGAATGAGTTCAAAGAAAAAATGACCAAAGATATTGACACATTGAGACAAGAAGTTGTAGCCCTCTAAGATCTGAGAAATACAGTAGAATCCCTCAGTAACAGAATGGAGCAAGCAGAAGAAAGAATTTCTGAAACTGAAGACAGAGACTTCGAACTCTCCCAAATGCTCAAAGAGATAGAGAAATGGAAGGCAAAAACGGATCATTCTCTCAGACAGCTCTGGGATAACACAAAGAAAACTAATATTCGCCTTATAGGGATACCTGAAAACAATGAAGTGGCGTCACGAGGCGCAGAGTCTCTTCTTTATGAGATTATGAAAGAGAACTTTCAAGACATGCCAAGAGATTCTGAAATTCAGAGAGCAGACAGTTTCAGAACCCCAGCACGACTCAATCCGAATAAGACATCCCCCAGGCACATCATAATTAAGTTCACGAAAGTTAATATGAAAGAGGAAATTCTGAAAGCAGCCAGA